>CAUYRT010036369.1:0-14822 GCA_963574885.1 Lepilemur ruficaudatus
TGTATTGATGGGCACTTGGGTTGTTTCCACATCTTTGCAATTGTGAATTGTGCTGCTATAAACATTTGAGTGCAGGTGTCTTTTTTATAGAGTGTCTTTTGTTCTTTTGAGTAGATGCCCAGTAATGGGATTGCTGGATCAAATGGTAGATCTACTTGTATCGCTTTCAGGTATCTCCATATTGCTTTCCACAGGGATTGAACTAGTTTGCAGTCCCATCAGCAATGTAGGAGTACAGAACACAGAACATTTTAAAGCCTCTTTAAATACATTGTGAAATTTTATTCAGAAAGGCTACATTCATTTTTATTCCTACCCTTAGCAGTACATGAAAGAACCCATTTCACCACACTTTTATCAGTTTGGGGCATTCACATTTTAATATATCTTTGCTGCATTGGTAGGTAGGCAAATTATCATAAATTTGCAGTTTTAATTCTTGGTTATTTGATTATTGGTGAAGTTGATTATTTTATCAAATGTTTAACATTCAATTGCATGTGATTGCCTATTCATGTACTTTGTCCATTATCCATTGAGTATTTAGAGTTTTTTATTTCACTCATTTGTATGAACTCATTTAGTCCTTAGTCTATAATGTTTGTTTTAGTATTTCCCTCAAATGATTGCTTATATTTCAGATCTGCATATATCTTTTTTTTGAATATATCTTTTTGATGTATAGAAGTTTAAATATTTTTTTGAGACAGAGTCTTTCTCTGTTTTGTGGACAGTTAGAGTGCCGTGGCGTCAGCCTAGCTGACAGCAACCTCAAACTCCTGGGCTTAAGCAATCCTCCTGCCTCAGCCTCCCGAGTAGCTGGGACTACAGACATGCACCACCACACCTGGCTAATTTTTTCTGTTTTTAGTAGAAATGGAAGTCTCACTCTTGCTCAGGCTGGTCTTGAACTCCTGACCTCAAGCAATCCTCTCACTTTGGCCTCCCAGAGTGCTGATATTACAGGCGTGAGCCACCACGCCTAGCCCATTTTCTTTTATTATTTTTAACCTTAGAAAGTGATTTCCAGTCCTGAGATTTAATAAAGTTTTCCTTCTCTTTTCTTTTGTTGTGTACACATAAGCTATTTAGAATGCAACCCCCTCCCCCAAAGTCTGAGGATATACCAATTAACTCAAAGAAAACAAAGGTGCATCAAGAAGTTAAAGCTGTCCTCTATTTAGGAACCTGTTGGATTGCAGATTTCAATGAGAGCATTTGAAAGAAACACTACTGTGGATGAGTTGCCGATCATGAAGAGTTAGGGGTGACAGGGAGGAGGTTTCTAGAGAATCCCTTTCATGACTGGAAAGATGGATTTTCACACCGAACTTGAGGTTTCATCATATTCTCAATTCTCTTCTTTTTTTTCTGAGTTTCTAGAAGAAGTCTGTAGCAACCATGGATCCAAGGAATGATGACTTAAAATAGCTGTGGGTTGCAGCTAAATGCATGCTTTCTCATTTTCAAAAGGAACAGAGAGAAACTAAAGGGTTAGAGAACTAGAGAAAGCTGACTGCAAATGCCTCAGGGTCTCCTACTGTCTTTCGCTGTAATAACCAGGAGCAGGTAGCTAAATGGAAAACTGCAGTCTCAGGGTACGGAAGGTGACTGCGTAGCTGTGAAATCTAAGTGAAAGGACATTAGAGGTTCCCCTTTTGACATGAAATAAAGGATCTCAGAATTACATTAAGCATGAATACAATTTGAAATTCAGTGTGAAGAAGACAGATACTTGTTACTTGGTAAAATTTTATGTACACTGTGGACCTGGTTATTAATATTTTACTAGTGTGGAATATTTAAATATTTGTATTGGTTACCAATTTAGCAAGCATAATTCTTTTTAGTTGAAATTATAATATATGTTCTCATAATCATTCCTACTCGAAAAATGCCTAAGTGACTGGTCTAACAACTGCTGATCAGGTTTTATTCTTTAACCTATCTGAACTGCAAGCATAGTAACTAAGAGGAGCTGCTTAGTTTGTAAAGAACTGGCTTTGTAAACTCAGCTTTATAAAGTGACCACAAATTGACATGTGTACCCCATTTGAGCACATTTGTTAAAGGTTCCTACATAACTTGGGGTTTAGTTTTGCACCTTCAAGGGACTATGAGCAAAACACCTAGCTCTTGATGGCAATTTCTTCACCTGCAATGTGGGGACTCTGGATAAATCCTTTAGGTCCCTCCTAGTTCTAAAACTTGGATTTTTTTATCCTGCAATTAGGAGAAATCTAACAAGCATAGCTTTTCTTGCTCTTCTTATTTAGCCATATGAAAATGACATTTTAGGAGAGTCATTGATAGGAAGCAGTCTACAACTTTCTAATTAATTAGGAATACTAGAAAGACAAACTAATGTTATTCCTTTAAGTAACTCTAATGGACTTGGCTATTTGTGACTTTCCTGGGTTGTTTCTCTTTTTTGGATTTTCTTTGTTTTGTAAAAATCTCGTTACAGTCATGAACCTTGTGACATTTTGGTCAATGACTTGTAACATTTCAGCCAATGACGACTGCATATACAACAGTGGGCTCATAAGATTATAACGGAGCTGAAAAATTTCTATCACCTAGTGAACTAATAGCCCCGTAACTTCCTAGAACAACATGTTACCTTTTCTATATTTAGACATGTTTAAATACACAAATACTTACCATTGTGTTATAGTTGCCCGCAGCATTCAGTACAGTAACATGCTGTACATGTTTGTAGCCTAGGAACAATAGGCTGTACCATATAGCCTAGGTGTGTAGTGGGCTATACCATCTAGGTTTTTGTAAGTACATCCAGTGATGTTTGCACAATGATAAAATTGCCTAATGACACATTTTTCAGAACATATACCCATTGTTAAGTGATGCATGACTGCATATAAGAAATATCTACCATACTCAATTAAATTCAAATATTTTAATAAAGGATTAAAATATTGCAAAGAATAAAAACATACAAACATATTCCTGTAGTAGAATTCTTACTAGGCAAATAAATTGGCCATGACTAAGGCACTACTAGCACCTGGTGACACACAGACTAATTACAGGAAAAGTATTAAGAAAAGTTAGTTTTTTGAGTGAGTGAAAATTAAAAAGTGACAACAAATGTTATAGTCTTAAGCAGTCCTTTGAAATTTATATTTAAGAAGACAATTACCATATAGACAAAGAAATTGTAATACATTAATCACCAAGCCAGTGCCATTGAACCAGGAGTCATACACAGTGACTATTTGATTCTTACATCTGTGCCCTTTGGAAGCAAAAAATCCACTTTTTCCAATTGCTCCAGCAGCACTTACTCATTTACTATTCTTTTCTTTTATTTTTTAAGGTAAGCATGAAAATGAAGTTTATTTAGGAGAGAAAGATAGGATTATAGGGCAAGAACAAGATATAGGTTTACAGAGCATGCTACATACACCACAGATGACAACCAGATCCATTGTCACAGCAAAAGGAGAGTAAAAGGAAGGGCGTAAAAGGGCTCATTTACTATTCGTAAAACAATTTTATTAAACAAGTAATTCATGCTGATTATAGAAAAATTAGAAAAACTAAAGAAGTAATAAGAATATATAAGTCACTTACAGTGTCATCACCAGGGAGTAGGCACTATTAACTTTTTGGTATATTTCCAAGATCATACTTTTTTCTACATAATTTTCAATGGTGTAAAAATTAAAATAATAAGGATAATAATAATAGCAAACACTTATATTGTTCTTACTGTATGCCAGGCACAGTTACTAGTGGTTTACATGTATGCCTCACTTAATTGTCTCGACTCCCCTATGAGGAAGGTACAATATTGTCTTCGTGTTACACAAAAGGAAACTAAAGCCCATAGAAGGTGAGTACCAGTGCCACACATGTAATAATTGGTCGAGCTGGGATTCAAATCTAGTCTTCTTGGATTTAAAATCTGCTACCACTTCTTTGTATTCCATTACATGGGTACACTTTATTTAACAAAGTACTCATTGTTGAGTATTTAGGTAGTTTCTAAGTTATTGTTACTATAAACAATGCTGTGATAGTCATCCTTTTTGTTAAGTTTTTGTAAACATATATCATTCTACTCTTAGGCTAAATTCTGAGAAGAAAAATTGAGGATCAGGTGAATTCTACATATTTAAAGTTCAAGCTGGGTGTGGTGGTATGTGCCTGTAGTCCCAGCTACTCTGGAGGCTGAGGCAGGAGGATCGCTTGAGCCCAGGAGTTGAAGGCTACAGTGAGCTATGATCAAGCCACTCTACTCCAGCCTGGGTGTCAGAGCAAGACTTGTCTCTCTAAAAAAAAAAATTAAATTAAATTTTAAAAAAAGTTCATCGTGTAATTGCCTTGTGTCAGAAAGTAAGGAAGTGCTCACAGAAAGAGGGGCATCTCCAGTCAATACTTTCAGGAACGGATCTACTTTATTCATTATTAAGCTGCAAAAGTCATACATGCCTATAAAGAAATTAAAACAACTCTAAGCCTACTTTTTGTGTATCCTAAGATTTAGCAACAAAATAAATACATTGTAGTTAATGGCAATAATATTTCCCACTGTTAAATATATTAGTTACAAAGAGGGAAAGGCTGAAATGAATCAATGGTCTTGGGTTGGAATTGGACGTATGGGTATGAACTTATGATATATTTTTTCACATATTTAGATAGACACAGAAACAGATTTAGATGTGTGCATGGGGGTATGTGATGCATACATGTATATATTTCCTAGCTCTGTCTGCTAAGAAGGACTGAAAGCAATGACACCCAGGAGCAATGAACTTCCAGAATCTGGTTTCTAAGTGCAATTCTTCACTAAAAAGAACGAAGTCTCCTTGAAGAAATGGCTGATTCCAAGGCTGGGGTTGGGAAAGTACAAGATGAGTATGGAGCATCTTTGTGTCAGAAAGTAAGGAAGTGCTCAAAGAAAGAGGGAACATATCAAAAGGATATAGGAGCCAGCTCAGAGGGGTTCCCACTGGCCAAATCTGGGACAATTTGTGCATCAAAATAAATAATGAGAGTAAAGAATCCATGAATCCAACTGATATGAATGAAGGGAAGAAAGAAAGAACAGATGAATAGGGAAAAGGGAAAGCTTTCCTTGAGAGTAAAATCCCAACTAATTAGTGTAGAAGGAATGATGGACTTAGAACATCACCATTTCGAAGGAAAAAGTATTAAATTAACAATGGAGAAACTTGGCAGACAGCACCTTACCCAAGTGTTGAAAGTTTAACATCACCTGTAATGAGATGTCGTGTGCCTTCCGATATGAAGCATTGAGAACACAACATCACTGCCATGATATTGCTGCTAAACGTGGTGACCTGACTTGAATCATGAGGAAACATCAGACAGACCCAAACTGAGGAACATTATTCAAAATAACTGGACTATATTCATCAGAAATCTCAAGGTCATGAAAAACAAGGAAAGACTGAGGAACTGTTTCCAATTAAAAGAGACTAAAGAAACCTGACAACTGTGTTCAATTCATTATCTGGGATTTTCTTTTTCTATAAAAGTCATTATGGAGGCAATTGGTGAAACTTAAATATGGTTTGTAGATTAGCTAACAGTATTTTATCAATATTAATTTCTTGATTACACTGATTTTGGTAATTGTACCATGGTTATGTAACAGAATATCTTTGTGTTTGGAGAACACATTCTGAAGTATGTAGAGGCAGAGGGGAATCATGTCTGCCACTTACCCTCAGGTTTTAAAATTTACACACACACACACACACACACACACACACACACAGAGATTGAGGAGAGAGAGAAAAAGAGAGAGAGAGAGGGACAGACAGAGAAGGATAAAATACCTATCACAAATATGGTAAGATGTTAACTTTGAGGGAATGTGGGTGGAAGTTATAAAGTAATTCTTTGCACTATTTTTGCAACTTAGTGTAAATCTGAAATTTTGTCAAAAATTTAACAAAATTTAAACAATATAAAAATGTATCTCTTAAAAGAAGAAGACTGATTTCATTCAAAGTGATTTCTTATTCTTGTTTTAATCCCTTTCCTCAGGCATTACCATAGTGAACAGTTTGCTGAGTAACCTTCTAAATTTTTGCTATGCAAATATATATATGTGTGTGTCTAACATATATTTCTACACGTAATTTTTAGTAGGTTCATATTAAACTATACAGTAGAATATTTTGCTGCTTGATTTTTTTGTTTGTTTTTGAGATAAGGTCTCACTCTGTTGCTGGGGCTAGAGTGCAGTGGCATCATCATAGTTCACAGCAACCTCAAACTCCTGGGCACGGGTGATCCTCCTTCCTCAGCCTCCTAAGTAGCTGGGACTACAGGTATACACCACCACACCTGGCTAATTTTTCTATTTTTTGTAGAGATGGGGGTCTTGACATGTTGCTCAGGTTGGTCTGGAACTCTCGGCTTCAAGTGATTCTCCTGCCTCAGCCTCCTAAAGTGCTAGGATTATAGGCATGAGCCACCTCGCCCTGCCTGCTTGATTTTTTTAATGCTGCTATCATTGATATTTTCACATGTCAGTACATATACCTCTTTTTTTTAAAAACTAATATAGTTGTATAATAGCCAGGATATGAATTTAGTACAACTTATTTAATAATTTTCCTACTGATGAACAAGTAGATTATTTTCTATCTTTTAAAAATAAAACTGCAAACATTTTTGTGCATTTGTATCTATTTCTGTGGCATAGATATAGAATTCTGGAGTCAAAGAATATTCATATTTAACGTACTGATAAAAATTGCAAGGCCTACTTTAGAAAACAAAAGTTCATCTAAACAGCTTCTCTTACCTACCACTGCCAGAACTGTATGTTCAAAACAAGTGTGAACAATGACAAGACCAATTTGTGAGCCATTTGGATGAATCTTATGGACCATGAGCTGCTTGCAGCTGTGCATCTCTGGCCAGCACAGTCAGCTGTGTGTCCTATACCTCTGTGCCAGGCTGACCAGCACAGAACAGTGACAGTCACCCTTGTATATTAACAGTAAACATCTCTGGCTGTGTTATCTCATGCAGGCTGGTACATAATTATAGTCTCCTAAGAGTTCATTGTTAACCTGAGGGTTTATGCCAACTCTGTTAAGTGCCCATAATTACCTGCATGTTTTCTGTTGTGTTTATTTTAAGAATACAGCTATTAATTACTCTGACACTGGACCACTACTTACCATCTACTTGACTTTTTTTCCTTACCATTTTCTTGTCTTTTAGTTACAACCAATTTAATAATACCAGTTATATATCTGCAAGAAAATATTACATGGATGAAGAAATGAAGTACTGTAAATGAATAAATATAATAATTTGTTTTTCTACACCACCCACAATCCTAAAAATATCTGTTCTTAAGCTGGCTTCTCATCTGCAATGTGTATGTTATCTTTTGGGAGAGGGATGTGTGTGCAAGGGAAACGGGGCAGAAATAGTTATCCCAATGAAATGTATGCTCAGAGATGGTTTCTGGCCAGTGGAAGTATTTTTGAATTATTGCTGTAAATTAGCATATTAAAAATATAGGAATAGTTTTTAAAGGATAGAGGGTTAAAATGTGAAAATCTTCAGGCAGCATAAGATTTATCATGTGACTCTAAAACAGTGGAAGGAAAGATCAAAAGATAGTTTTCATGTAACATTTATTGAGCCTCTGTTCCAAGTCCTGGGCTAGGTGCTAGGGAACATAGATGAAGAAGGCATAATTTTTGTCCTTGAGTAACTTACACTTTTGTGGGACACAAACATGTGAGCACATCATTATGATATGGAGGCTGTGTAATATTGGCATATACTGGTTATAGATGTGAAATATCAAACAAGAAGAGAATAGGGAATGATCAGTTTTTAAAATTTTTTTCTTATTTATTTTTAATTATTATGGGTACATAATAGTTTGTATATCTTTATAGGGGTACATGTGATGTTTTGGTACAGGCATACAATGTGAATTAATCAAATCAGGGTACTTGGGGTATCTATCACCCCAGGCATTTATCATTTCTTTGTGTTAGGAATATTCCAATTCTCTGTTAGTTGTTTTAAAGTATACCCTAATTTATTGTTGATTATAGTCACTTTGTTGCACTATCAAATATTGTTTTTCTATCTATCTAATTATATTTTTCTACCCATTAACCATCCCCACGTTATCTCCTCCTGCCCACTACCCTTCTGAGGCTCTGGTAACTGTCATTCTACCCTCTGTCTCCATGAGATCAATTATTTTTAATATTTAGATCCCAATATGTACAAGAACATATGAGATTTGTCTTTCTGTGCTTGGCTTATTTCACAACAACAGTTCCATTCATGTTTTTTCAAATGGCAGGATTTCATTCTTTTTTGTGGCTATATAATTTTCCATTGTGCATATGTACCACAATTTCTCTATCCATTTATCCCTTGATGGACACTTAGGTTCATTCCGTACTTGGCTATTGTGAATAGTGCTGCAATAAACATGGGAGTGCAGATATTTCTTCGATATACTGAATATTTCCATCGTTTGGATATATACCCAGTAGTGGGATTGCTGGGTCATATAGTAGTTCTATTTTTAGTTTTTTGAGGAACCTCCCTACTGTTCTCCATAGCAGTTGCACTAATTTACATTCCCACCAACAGTGTACAAGGGTTCCTCTTTCTCCACATCCTCACCAGCCTTCATTATTGCCTGTCTTTTTGATAAAAGCCATTTTAACTGGTGTGAGATGATATCTCATTGTAGTTTTTATTTGCACTTCTCTGATGATTAGTGATATTGAGCATTTTTTCTTATACCTGTTGGCCATTTGTATGTCTTCTTTTAAGAAATGTCTATTAAGATCCTTTGCCCATTTTTCAACCAGATTATTGGATTTTTTTCCTGTTGAGTTGTTGGAGTTCCTTATATATTCTAGTTATTAATCCCTTCTCAGATGACTAGTTTGCAAATATTTTCTCTCATTCTGTGGGTGGTCTCTTCACTTTGATTGTTCCTTTATTGTGCAAAAGCTTTTTAGCTTGATTTGATCACATTTGTCCAATTTTGCTTTGGTTACCTCTAAGTCCTTGCCCAGACCAATGTCCTAAAGCATTTAGTAATTTCATAGCTTCAGGTCTTAGATTTAAGTCTTTAATCCATTTTGATTTGATTTCCGTTAATGGGGAGAGGTAAGGGTCTAGTTTCATTCTTCTACATATGGATATCCAATTTACCCAGCACCATTTATTGAAGAGACTGTCTACTCCCCACTGTATGTTCTTGGTCCCACTGTATGTTCTTGGCACCTTTGTCAAAGATAAATTTACTATAGATGTGTGGATTTATTTCTAGGCTCTTTCTTGTTCTGTTCTATTGGTCTGTGTGTCTGCTTTATGCCAGTACTATACTGTTTTGGTTACTATAGCTCTGTAGTGTAATTTGAAGTCAGGTAATGTGATTCCTTCAGTTTTGTTCTTTTTGCTTAGGATGGCTTTGGCTATTCTGGGTCTTTTGTGGTTCCATATAAATTTTAGGATTATTTTTTCTATTTCTGTGAAGATTGTCATTGGTATTTTGATGGGGATTACTTTGGATAACATGAAATTTTAACAATATTGATTCTTCCAATCCACAAGCATGGAATATATTTCTATTTTTTGCATATGTGTCTTCTTCTATTTTTTTTCATCAATATTTTATAGTTTTCATTATAGAGATCTTTCACTGCTTTGATTAAGTATATTCCTAGGTATTTTCTTTTATTTGTAGCTGTTGTAAATGGGATTATTTTCTTGGTTTCTTTTTCAGATTGTTTACTGTTGGCATAGAGAAATGCTAGTGATTTTTATATGGTGATTTTGTATCCAGCAACTTTACTAAATTTGTTTACAGTTCTAATAGTTTTCTTTTTTGTAATGAAGTCTTTAGTTTTCTCTAGATATAAGATCATATCGTCTGCAAACAAGGATAATTTCACTTCTTCCTTTCTGATTTGGATGTCCTTTATTTCTTTCTCTTGTCTGATTACTGTAGTTAGAACTGCCAGTACTATGTTGAATAACAGTAGTGAAAGTGGGCATCCTTGTCTTGTTCCAGATCTTAGAGGAAAGGCTTTCTGTTTTTCCCTATTCAGTATGACACTAGCTGTGGGTCTGTCATGTATGGCTTTTATTGCATTAGGTAAGTTCCTTCTATACCCAGTTTCTTGCGAGTTTTTATCATGAAGGGATGTTGAATTTTATCAAATGTTTTTTCAGCATCAATTGAAATGATCACATGGTTTTTATTCCTCACTCTGTTGATATGATGTATCACATTGATTGATTTATGTACGTGGAACCATCCTTGCATCATTGAGGTGAATCCCATTTGATCATGATGAATAATCTTTTGAATGTGTTGCTGAATTCAGTTTGCTGTATTTTGTTGAGAATTTTTGTATCTATGTTCACCTATATTGGCCTAAGTTTTCTTTTTTTGTTGTGTCTTTGTCTAGTTTTTGCATTAGGATGACACACGCCTTGTAGAATGAGTTAGGGAGTATTCCCTACTCCTTGATTTTCTGGAATAATTTAAGCAGGATTGTAATTAGTTCTTTGAATGCTTGGTAGAATTCAGCAGTGAAGCCATTGGGTCCTGGGCTTTTCTTTGATGGGAGAGTTTTTATTACTACTTCTATCTTGTTATTTGTTATTGGCTTATTCAGGTTTTAGATTTCTTCCTGGTTTAGTCTTGATAGGTTTCATGTGTCTAGGAATTAGTCCATTTCTTTTAGGTTTTCCAATTTATTGGCATATAGTTGCTACTGGTAGTCTCTAATGATCCTTTGGATTTCTGTAGTATCTGTTGTAATATCTCCTTTTTCATCTCTGATTTCATTTGGGTCTTCTCTCCTTTTTTCTTAGTTAGGCTGGCTAAAGGTGTGTCACTTTTGTTTATCTTTTTGAAAATCCAACTTTTTGTTTTGTTGATCTTTTGTATTTTTTTGTTTCAATTTCATGTATTTTTGCTCTGATCTTTATTATTTCTCTTCTACTAATTTTGGGTTTGGTTTCCTCTTATTTTTCTAGTTCTTTGAGATGCATTAGTTGTTTACTTCAAGCTTTTCTACTTCTTTGATGTAGGCACTTATTGCTATAAACTTTCCTCTTATTAGTGCTTTTACTGTATCCCATAGTTTTTGATATGCTGTGTTTTCATTTTCATTTGTTTTGAGACATTTTTAAATTTCCTTCTTAATCTTTTCATTCACTCACTGGTGGAAATGATTAGTTTTGACTCAGGGTATCAGGAAGGTTTCAATGGCGATATGATCTTTTGGCTGGGCCTTGAAGGATGAGTAAGAGTTCACCGGGTCGACAAGACATGGAAGGCATTTCCAGGCAAAGGGAATAATGAATTGCACGAGTAAAGGCAGAAAGGCTGCATTTGGATCCCTGGTACACAGGCAACCTCTTAGAACTCTGAAGGATTAATACAAATCCTAGGATAATGCTTCTCATACTATCTTGTGTATACAAACCATCTGTGAGTTTTGTTAACATTGGGATTCTGATTCAAAAGGCATGGGATGGGGCTGCAATTACACATTTCCAAAAGGCTCCCAGGAGATCCATGGACCACACTTTGAGTGGAAAGGCTCTACGTGCTGTAAAGTGTTGTTAATTTCAACTAGGCCTGCTAGTTGGTGCAACCTAGGAGCAAGATGGAGAACATAAAATTGTCTTTAGCCAGGAACAAATTCATAAAAAGTATTTGAAGACTCTCTTTTAGAGACTGGCATTTCAGAAACAGATTCTTCATTGTACCTGAACCAGCCTGGAGTATAAAAAAGAATGACTCATTCTGAAGGCCACCTGTCCAGGTGACATGGGAGCAAGCACTACAGGAAAGGTAAGGGAAAAGTTCTGACAGGCTGAACCAGTTCCTGTGTGTGGAGGCACTGGGCAGTGGTGAAATCCCTTAGTCTGAGGGGGCTGTGGTGGAAGCAGAAAGGAAAGCAGAACACATGGGATTTTCACTAGTTTAAAGTTGGTTGGAGCTCCTTCAGACTAATAAAAATTAGAAAAAAATAACCCTGATCACCATGTTGAGTTATTTTGATGATGCTGTCTCAGATGTTTAATTTTTAGTGATAAGACATCTGCATCCCTTGGGATGCTCTGTTTTAAATTCATGACATTATCCTTTCTAAAAAAAATTAACTTTAGAGGCCAGGCACAGTGGCTCACGCCTGGAATCCTAGCACTCTGGGAGGCCAAGGCGGGTGGATCATTTGAGTTCAGAAGTTTGAGACTAGCCTGAGCAAAAGACCCCATCTCTACTAAAAAATAGAAAAAAAATTAGCCAGGCATGGTGGCGCATGCCTGTAGTCCCAGCTACTTGGGAGGCTGAGGCAGAAGGATCGCTTGAGCCCTGGAGTTTGAGGTTGCTGTGAGCTAGGCTGACACCACAGCACTCTAGCCCGGGCAACAGAGTGAGACTGTGTCTCAAAAAAAAAAAAAAAAATCATAGAAGTAGGATTTGTTCTTTGTAGAACATTTGACAATAAATGAAGTCTTTGGGTGGTCACAATTGAGTAGATGGTCTGGACCAATTTCCTTTTATTTCTATTTTCCACATGCCACCTGGTTGTCCTGCCTTCCTAGGGGAGCTGGCGCCAGTGAGGGTTTGGTGATGCGGCAAACACAAGCTGCGGTCAGAGAAAAGCTGGGGGGCCCGCCTGTTGTGCTAGAGACAAACTGTGATCTCAAAATGAGATCACTGAGCTCTTCTTCACTTTCATCTTCCCTGCTATTTATGGTGGTTGTGAAATGCAACGGGAGACTTCATAAGACTAATGAAGGGGGAGGAAAGATCAAGTGATTATTTTTCCTAAGAAGGATGATTCTGGTCATGTCTTCCTTTCCCTAATAAAGGTTACAACCTACACACGTGGCCAAAATTTGGCACCCAGGGATTGGGATAGCCTTATTACCTCTGTATCACCAAACATCCCCAACACAAAGACTACTGAAGAGATAAGATCATACTAGATCATACTAGAATGATAAACAATTATTAACACCAAGGGCTCACTGAGAATAAATCCAGACAGATGTGTGAGCTTGTTGGAGAGAATGATAAGAACAGAGGCTGAAGGAGACCAGGTGATGAGAACACCACAATACAAAGTCCATTCAAGACGGCTTTGATATGTTCCCTGGGTAAGAGCCTAGGTTGTCCGGATGCCTGCATCTTGTGGCTCACTGAGTAACTATCTTGGAACCAGGGTTTATCTCTTTCAATTTTGGTTCCACCAGAATTCGTAAAACAGAGACTCTCACGCTTTAGAGTGCATATTTGGCACTTGGAAGAGCTAACTGGGAATGCAGATTTCTGGGCTGTATCCCAATCTGCTGACTCAGAGAAGCCTCTGCTGACAATTTTGATGTAGGTGAGTTGAACCCATCCTCTGAGTGTTTTTGCCTTAGTGGATACACATTAACTGACAAGGTGCTTGGGGAAAAAAATCAGTGCAGGTCTGTGACACTAGGAAAGAAAGTCATGTTTTTACTCCTGCTGGTCTCCCACCAAGTGCAAAGAAGGGAAGAGAGGTTCACTGCAAAGAAAACACAGAATAGACCAAACTCAACTTTTATATAAATAGGTGCATTTATATAAAAGGCTGAGTATGAATCAAATTTGTGTGAGTTAATCTTTACTTTCCCTTTACTTAAATACTAACATGTTATATCTACTTTTGATTTTTACATGGTAGTGACTTTGTCACCTTCACTTTGTTTTTCAACTTCACTTAGCCTAGCCTCTCCACCCAGAATGTAGCTGCCTGGGAACGAACTACAGAGAGCACAGAGGGCCATTTGCCTTTGCAGCAGCAGAGCCCCTCGGTTCACCTGGGGGCTCCCACCCACAGGCTGCGGTGCTGCCTCTTATCTCTCAGGGGGTCACCCTGAGGCTGGCTTGCTGCATCTCTGTGTGGGAGTTATACTTTGCCCGAGGGCTTGGCTCTCCCTGAACTCTGCCCTCTCCTCCTGTTCCCTGGCTGACCTGTCAAGTTGTGGTTGAAGACCCAGAGTGACCCAGCCCCTCCCTTGCCTGTCAGACCAGTTGCCCTGGTCGGGCTGGCCACCTGTCTGGTCCTGTTCCACTATGGCTGACCAAAGAGCCGAGACTTCATTCACAGGAGGAGCTTATGCGACGGCCAGCAATGTCTGTCTGTGTTTGCTACCAGAGCAGGTGATGAGCACATTCCCACAGAAACACAGAAAATCAAAAAGCTTTTGTTCCCTGACAACCATCTTTCTCTTGTGAAATGCACAATCCTTTCTTCCTTTCTCCTCTGCCGCCCGCGCCCCTCAAATGTGTCCACATCAACCTTGCAAAACCCACTGGATCCTATGTTCCATTTCTTACCTCACTGTTACAAAGTGCTGGGGAACAAAGAATCACTCATGGTAGAAAGAGCAGAAACCATTAGGCCTGCTAGTCTCTTTCTCAGAACACATTTTCCTACCTTTGCTTGGTTTCTGATGGTAGGGATTGTGGGGTAGCCACTGGAACTTGAGTGCTCTGGTGGCACCAAGGGCTTCAGAGCAGTGCTCCTATGAGCGCTGCTCCTTTGACACTAAGCAGACCAGAGATAGACAGTGCCTAGCATAGAGTTGCCCCAGGTCTGGGCCTCTGCTTGGACTTGGATGCTTCAGTGAGATCCAAAGACAAGTCTAGGCTGGGTGTAGTGGCTCACGCCTGTAATCCTAGCACTCTGGGAGGCGGGGGCAGGAGGCTTGCTTGAGCTCAGGAGTTTGAGACCAGCCTGAGCAAGAGTGAGACTCGGTCT
>CAUYRT010036370.1:0-18813 GCA_963574885.1 Lepilemur ruficaudatus
GCCTGTAATCCTAGCACTCTGGGAGGCCGAGGCGGGCGGATCGCTCAAGGTCAGGAGTTCAAAACCAGCCTGAGCAAGAGCGAGACCCCGTCTCTACTAATAATAGAAAGAAATTAATTGGACAACTAAATATATATAGAAGAAAAAAAAAATTAGCCGGGCATGGTGGCGCATGCTTGTAGTCCCAGCTACTCGGGAGGCTGAGGCAGAAGGATCGCTTGAGCCCAGGAGTTTGAGGTTGCTGTGAGCTAGGCTGACGCCATGGCACTCTAGCCCAGGCAACACAGTGAGACTCTGTCTCAAAATAAATAAATAAATAAATAAATAAATAGGAAGGAAATACTCTTACATGTTACAACATCAGTGAACCTTGAAGACATTATTCTAGGAGAAATAAGCCAGTCACAAAAAGACACTATATGAGGTATTGAAAGTAGTTAAATTCATAGAAACAGAAAGTAGTATGGTGGTTGCCAAGGGCTGGAAGAGAGGGGAATGGGAAATTGCTGTTCAAATGGATATAAAGTTTCAGTTTTACAAGGTGAAAAAGTCCTGGAGATCTGTTGCATATCAATGTGTGCGTGCTTACCACTACTGAACTTTAATATGGTTAAGATGGGGAAATTTATTTATTTATTTGTTTTTACCACAATTAAAACAGAAAGTCAACTGTCCATATAACATAACCTAGTCAGAGGATTAATATCTCATTCTATTCTCAGGTTCCACCCACACTCCAAGGGAAGGGGATCACACAAGGGTGAGTGTCATTGGGTGTCATCTCAGACACCATGCAGGAGGACTAAAACAAGCCACTTTTTTCAGAGATATTCCCTATCCAGATCTTCACTTCCTGTCCATAAGCTCTGGAGGTTCTGAATTCCATTTTAAGAGAGACAGGATTTCCTCCTTTTATTATATTCAGTGCTGCTTGTCTGAATACTATTTCTGTTGGTGGGAATTTATTTTCCGGAACAGGGATCAGAATGACCTCTTACTCATGGTATGTTCTCTGTGTTAGATTGACCTGCTTGTGTCAACTCTGGGTTCGTCCAGCTGAGATGGTCACCAAAGCCTGTGGGGGAAAAACTTCTTTTAAGTCAAAAAATATTTTCTTAAGAGTTAATGGTTCGGGGCCAGGCGCGGTGGCTCACGCCTTTAATCCTAGCACTCTGGGAGGCCGAGACAGGAGGATTGCTCAAGGTCAGGAGTTCAAAACCAGCCTGAGCAAGAGCGAGACCCCATCTCTACTAAAAATAGAAAGAAATTATCTGGACAACTAAAAATATATAGAAAAAATTAGCCGAGCATGGTGGCGCATGCCTGCAGTCCCAACTACTCGGAAGGCTGAGGAAGGAGGATTCCTTGAGCCAAAGAGTTTGAGGTTGCTGTGAGCTAGGCTGACGCCATGGCACTCTAGCCCGGGCAATACAGTGAGACTCTGTCTCAAAAAAAAAGAAAGGAAAAAAAAAAAGAGTTAATGGTTTGAACATATGAGAGGCAAGGACTTGAAGACATTGTTCTAGAATTTTTAATTTTGCCCCAGATCTCAAGGGAATTCTGTACTTGAATAATATGGTGCTTAAGCAATATTCTTAAAGAGTTAGAAGCTTAAGAGGATTGTGAATACAGTTTTTTTATGGAGCAAAGACACACAAATGAAGCCATTCACAGAAGACTTGTGGAAAGAACTTAATCATAGTATATAAAGCATAAATTAGTCACAAGAGAGGTAGACAATAAACCTAGTTGTTAAAACTTAATCTATAGCATCTAGTATTCTAAAAGCAAAAGAACAAACTTGTGTGTGTGTGTGTGTGTATTTGTTTATATAACTTATATCCAGAGAGAGAAAATCCCTCTATACCAGCTTTTTCTTAAATTAGTGAGAATGTGAACTTTAGTTTAGGGAGCACGCAAACTGCTCACAGTTTCTCCATCTCAACTTCTCTTTCCTACTGTTCTGCTTTTTAGAAGTCAAATGACTGACATTGTTCTTGTGGGAAGGAGGATTCATGTATTCCGTTTAATAATTTTGGCCATTTACCTGTTAGATGACCTCGAATTTCACTCAGGCTAATGTTCCCAAAATATCACAAGGAGTTTGAAGGGCCATTTTTCTCAGCAAGTGAAAGTTCAAAGCCACGGTGTCTTGGCTGTTTGCCTGCCCAGCTAATGAATGCCAGAGGAGAGCACCTGAGCTAGAAAATAGAGCTAATGCCTCTTTTCCAGACAAGATGCTTTCAATTTTTCAGGGGCACTCAGTGATTTGTCGCTGAGAACATAACCCAGTTTCAAAGCTATTCTTGCTCAGAAATCACTTCGGTGTTTTCAAGCAGTATATTTATTGTTACCCTGGGTTGTCAACTATAGCCTGTTCCAATTCCAACCAGTCTGTTCACATTTAGAAGTGGAAATATACTGATGAAGAGTCTTAATTGGTCACAATCGTGGGGGCTGTTGAGATGAACTTCTCCTGGCAGATGGTCTGCTTACACAATCAGGAGCCAGACTGTGTGGTCTGTGGACGTGGACACTGCAGGATAAACTGTCTTCCACTTCAAACTCATCTTGGGTAATATCATTTCTCATTTGGCTTACCCTGAGCACTCTCCAGATTCCAGAAACATTGTCTTAAATTGATTAGCACCTTCAATGGCTTCTTCCCCGCTTGTGCCCAGGGCTACATGTATCCTATTAGAAAGCGATGAATCATTCAGGTAGCCTCAGAAATTTATCTCAAATCATTCCCTCTCAGCCGCTTTGAATGTGTTATCTGATTTCTGTCCTATTGATTTTGTGTTTAGATTTTTCCTCCTCTCTGCCAGGTCTTTTCTGGCTATCAGTATTCCAATGAGATTCCAAATTATGGAATAAAAGAATGTAGCGAATGAAATTCCAAATTATGGAAAAGAATAAAATTCAGGCTCCATTCTAGATGCTTATAATATGGATGTTGACATGTGGCTTCGCTATAATGCAATCAATTTGACCTAGAACATTCTTAACTCCTAGATTAGAAGGCCCATGATGTTCATGTTTCTTATCTGGAATAAGAAAGAGCTTTTATGAGGAACAACATCCCAGAAATAAATATGGTGGATGAGAACAACAAAAAGAGAATTCCATTTAAAGTATGGAGGAAAGCAGTTTATTTTGTTATAGAAATAGGTTAAACACAACACCGCAATTTTGGGAATATTGCTCAGAGGGCTCTGTGAAGCTGAGTTCAGTAAGCCAACTAGGAAAAAAAAACAAAAAACAGAAAACAAGCAATAACTTAATGTGAAAATACATCCTATTAATTAAAATAAAGTACATAAGGTATGGAAATATTTTGCTTTCCTTGGAATAAAAGAATATCAAAGTCTCCAGAGAGAGTGAGAAATATTTTCTCTTCATAGAAATGTTTTGAACACCACAAACTGAGGTTTGGGAATTGAATTAGGAGTAACAAAAACAAATCTTCAAGCTTCTTAAGCATTCACATGTCGTATGTAACTTATCTTCTTTGTAAAATAAGTTAGAGCTTCCATTTTCCCTTCATGCTTTGTGCGTTTTAGGCCCAAAGGAAACAGCACAGTATTAAGTAATAATTGATAACACATAGTTTTTAAAGCAATCTGCCTACATTTGTTGCTATATCTCTGGGAGCAAAGGCATGCTTGGTAGGCTGTAGAATCAGTAGCTCAGAGACACAAAAAAGAATGTTTTAAATCAACACAACCCACCATTGTGTTAGGATATTTTTGGTTTAGTCACGAGAAGTAAGCCTTTTGCAGGCAAAACAAACACTGTACATAGATTTTATTACAGAGGTGAAAGTGACCTTGAAGACCACATAGAGGAACCAGATTGTCAGTGGCTTTGCAAGGGTCCCAGGCTGGTTAATAGCACGGCTAGGACTGGAAGGGTACGCGCCTTATATACTATGCCGCATCCCTGCCTTCGATCCAGCCACACTAACCAGTAGGTGGAGTCCTCAACGTGAATACCAGCACTTACCTAAGGAGAGTTTACAGATTTGGTACTCATGATAGCGCATCCAAGCTGACTGTTTTCTGTACCTGACACCCCGTGATGTCACGGCTAGGAGCTTGCGCTTTGGTGTCAATCAAACCTGGATTAGAATCTTGGCTCTGCTGCATGTTGGCTTGCGACCTTGGGTGAGATATTTTACCTCTCTGAGCCCTCAGTGTTCTTGCCTGTAAAGAGCACATAATAAAAATCTTATTTATTAAAGGGTAAATAAGATGATGTATGCAAAGGTCTTAACACAGTGCTTGGCATGTAGTAGGTATGAAATGAGTGATTAATATTATTACAATGCTCAGATACTTAGCACCGGACAAGGAACATTCTTCATACTCAGCCTGCTTTTGGTGTACACCTCAATATGTGTTCTCTTCTTTTAATTAGTCTATTGTTTCACTGTGTCCCTCTTCGTGCTTCTCCCTAACTCCAGAGACCTATTGTTAGCTCAATCTTGTCTCTTTGACTTTACACTGATTTTTCCCTTACTCTGAACTGGAAAAATAAAGTTAACTCTTTCTTTGTTCCATCTCCAGTCTTCTACCTCCATGAAGTATCCCCAGATTTCTTTAGTTCCCAAGGCTTCTTCCCTTTTCTGAATGACTGAATTATCACTTGCATCTATCAGCCACTTCACTGATTGCTCTGAACCTTCATATATGCTTGTTTACATATATGTAAACCTTCTGGAAGAGTCTATTCCTTTGTTAGACTATCTTAGCTTCTGTCATAGGAGGGTGCTGAAGCTATAGAAGGGACTCAGTAAATCATGAATAGATAAGTTGATACAGCATGCCCACTCATGATGCAAACCAAGTTCGAGAGCAATTCAGGATTATAGAGATCCATAATTTCCAAACCAAAATTTAGGACATGTGATTTGACAGGTACAAGCTGACTTGGGGGAAAGTGGAGTGAAAGAATTGAAATTGGGACTATCCCAGAAAATGCAGGAGATCTCATCGTGGTTCAGCTAGAGAAGAGACATCAACAGGGGAAGTTATTTTTCTCAGTGACTCTTCTTGCTATGCACAGTATTTTGAAAACTCTAGTTCACTAATCTTTTGCGACCAATGAAAGCCTGATGATCCTCTCCTGATGTTTTCTTTTTTAAAATTAGTTTTGTGGAGAAGAATTGGGGCAATAATACTGATTAGGTAGATACATTAGCTGTTTATCACTGTGTAAAAAATTATCCCAAAACTTAGCAGCCTAAAACAACAACATTTATTATGTCGTACTTTCTGTGGGTCAGAAATCTGGCATGGCTCTGGTTTAGACTCTCTCATGCGGCTGCCATCAAGGTGTCAACAGTGCCGCAGTCATCTCCAGACTCAATTAGAAATGGATCCAATTCCAAGTTCACACACAGTCATCGGCAGGAGGCTTCCCACTGTCCCTTCCCCGTGGGCTGCTCTGTAGAGCAGCACACAACATGGACGCTTCTTCGGAGCAAGCAAGTGAGAGAGAAAGAGCGAGAGCAAGACAGAAGTCACAATCATTTATGACTTAATCTCAGAAGTGACATCTATCACTTTTTTAATGTTCTGTTTATGAGAAGTGACTCATCAGATCCAGCCCGCACTCAAAGGAAGGGGCTTATACAAGGCCACACATACTAAGAAGTGGATCATTTGTAGCCACGAGAGAAGCTGCCTGACGGAACAGGAGACAAAGGTAAAGAATGACATGTGTTAATCTGGATCTTTGCATTTCATGTGACATTAACTTGGTGCAAAGTTGAGAACTTCCTAATTCATGTTTCATGCATTTGTATCCCCTTAGAAAATCCTGTCGATACAACCTATTTAGTTGTTTAGCGTCAACCTCCCTCTGTTTATTTAATTTAGAGACAGTGTCTTGCTCTGTTGTCCAGAGGTTGGGCATAGCTACTGTGAACCCCACCTGCCCCTTTAATTGTTTATATAACTCCCCTAACCTTCCCCATCAGTGAACTTTTTCACTGGTGGAACATCCCTGGCAAGAAAATAAACTCAGAGCTTGCTTTATTGATCATTGTAGTAGTCACTGGCTTTCTTTTATCAGCTCACAACAACCCAATGAGGTGGGTTCTGAAATTACCCTCATTTTAATCTTGAGGAAGCTGAAGCCCAGAGAGGCTAAAAGATTCGCCCGAGATCACATTGCTGGTAGGTGGTGGTGCTGGGCTCTGAACTTTGGTCATTGAACTCTATGCTCTTAACTGTAACTCTATGTTGAAAGGATAGGAAAGGAAATGATGATGCTATGGTCTGAATGTGTCCCTGCAGATTCGTGTGTTGCAAACTTAATCCCAATGCAACAGTGTTGGGAGGTGGGGCCTTTTGGCAAGTGTTTCGGTCGGGAGGGCTCTACCTTCGAGCATGGATTAATGCTGTTATAAAAGGGCTTGATGAAGGAGTTTGGTCCTCTTGCCCTTCCATCTTCTTCCATGTGAGGACAGAGCATACCTCCTCTCTGGAGGACACAGTAGTCAAAGTGCCATCATGGAAGCAGCCCTTACCAGATCACCAGATGCTGGTGACTTGATCTTGGACTTCTCAGCGTCCAGAACAGTGAGAAATAAATTTTTGTTCTTTTTAAGCTACCCAGTCTGTGGTATTCTGTTACAGCAGCAAACAATGGATGAAAATGAAGAACGTGTTTGCAGGTATGTTTAAATTTCATGGTGGGGAGAGAGAGGACTTCTATTTTCGTGTTGAACTAGGGGGTTTTAATGAATACAAGGAAACTCTTAGTCCATATGGGCTGCTATAACAAAAATACCATAGACTGAATGGCTAAAACAACCAACATGTATTTCTTACAGATTGAGAATCTAGAAGTCTAAACATCAAGGTGCCAGCAGGTTTGTGCCTGCTTCCTGGTTCACAGAGAGCCATCTTCTCGCTGTGTCCTCACATGGCAGATGAGGTGAGGGAACTGTCTGGGCTCCCTTTTATAAGGGCTCTAATCTCATTCATGAAGCCTCCACCATCATGACCTAATCACTTCCTAAAGGCTTCATCTCTTAATACCATCACCCTAGAGGTTAGGATCTCAACATGCAAATTTAGGAGGACTCAAACATTCAGTTCATAGCAGAAACCAACCTGCCGAATTGCATGATTTTCTCTAGCAATGATGAGCTGCCTTTGTGTGGGCAAAGAAAAGGTCCATGGACCTGGAAAAGGTCCATTCCAGAAGGCTCTGGAAAGCCCATGACTGGCGTAAAGAAATGGCAATTGAACAGAGAAAGACCATCTAAAGGTGAAGCAAAGAAGAGATTAAGGGCATTGAAGACCAAGGGCCCATTTCTCAATGTTCTCTGGAGCTGGCCTTGCATTCAGAATGGATGCGAATCTGAAACTCTTCCAGGTTCGGGGCAGGAAGAGGAGTATGATTCTATCTGCCTGCACTTGCTCCAGCTGCCAGGGGCTGGCAGGTCACTGTCCCTGTTTACTCCCAGGAGTTGGTGTCCCAGATGACAGTGGTACTTGGCTGCTCCAAGCCATCATCACCCTTTGGCCCGTCCCTGAGTAGCTCTGCTTCTAGGTCATTTTATTAACCCACACATCTTGGCTGGGTTTCTGGTAGCTGCTCTCAGTGAACTGATAATGCTGCTGCCCACTGTAGGTGGTGAGAACAGCAGGTGGTAAACAATCTCATGAAAGACATAAGAATATAAATGAACTTGATAGAAGACATTAAAAAAAGAAGATGCATTAGGAAAGTAGCATAAGCTTCATTATCTTTTCTTTTTCTTTCTTTCTTTCTTTCTTTCTTTCTTTCTTTCTTTCTTTCTTTCTTTCTTTCTTTCTTTCTTTCTTTCTTTTCTTTTCTTTTTTTCCTTGAGACAGGGTTTCACTCACTCTGTTGCCTGGGTTAGAGTGCAGTGGTGTCATCATAGCTCACTGCAACCTCAAACTCCTGGACTCAAGCAATCATCCTGCCTGAGACTACAGTCGTGTGCCACCATGCCCAGCTAACTGTTGTATCTTTTGTAGAGATGGGGTCTCGCTCTTGCTCAGGCTGGTCTTGAACTCCTGATCGCAAGTAAAACTCCTGCCTTGGCCTCCCTAAGTGCTAGCATTATAGGTGTGAGCCACACCCAGTCTGAAATACTTACTGATTTGACGTCTGTCATGTCTAAAGCAGCATTGTTGGCAAAAAACTAACGGCTTCTTGTCAAGCCAGACTGGACAGAGAATTGTAATGATTTTTCTACCTAATCCTTAGCTTAATTCTCCAGCCCTGAAAATCCCTTGATCTATAAGGGACATTATAGCACATTACTCTATTAAAAGTGTGGAGAATTGAGAGATAAATTAAAACAACTTTATCTGGCAGTATCATGAAACTGTAAACACAATCTTCATATCAATGTTAAATGTAAACACTCATTATCAGTAGATGGTCAAGTCTAATATTACTGAGTCATTACTGTAGCAACTCACTAATCTTTCTTTGTGTATACACTATTTACTTTTTCAGTCTAACTTAAAAATGAATTATTTTCTTCTCTCTAGTGAATATTATGATGCTTTTTCTTTATAGTATTCAGTTTAAAACTTCTAAGATTTTTTTTTAAGGCTAGCAGCGGACTGTGAATGTTTAAATAGCCCAAATTCCAAAGTACACATTCATTATTGACTTAGCTCAGCTTCCTGAGATAAGCAGAATTTGAATTTCATCAGCTCTACCTATGTTACCATGAAGTAAATTCTTTGAATCAGAGGGAACGAATGCCAATGTTGGGGCTGAGACAGGTAGGAGAGCACCAGGAAGATTGTGGGATACATAATAGAGGAGATTCTAACAGACAACCTAGATACTTTCTCTTTCAAGCTTCTATTATTTTATATTTTTATTATTGGTCCAGTCATAGCCTGAAGGTTTATGCCAGGATTTTGTGGCTCTTTGAGGGTGCAGTGTCATTACCAACTTGCATTTAAGATTTGACAGCAAAGTGTGAGGTTGAAAGAGTACTTGTGCGGCCATAAAATAATTTGATCTACTCATGGAAATTCAGTTTTGGACTAAGTGATTTTTAACATCTCTTTCTACTCTAAGATTCTGAGTCAATTTATTTTCGATACCCTTCTTGACTCTTTTCTTGTCTTTTCTTTTTAACTTTTTTTTAGAAAAGGGGTCTTGCCCAGGCTGGCCTTGAACTCCTGGGCTCACGCAATCTTCCCACCTCAGCCTCCTTAGTATCTGGGACTACAGGCGCACACAACCATGCCTGACTCAAATTGAATAGGTTGTATCCAATGCTCTTTGCCCCCTAGTAACTATGTGTGTGTGTGTGTGTGTGTGTGTGTGTGTGTGTGTGTGTGTGTGTGTGACGGTCTTGCTGTGTTGCTCAGGCTGGTCTCAAACTCTTGAGCTCAAGTGATCCTCCTGCCTCAGCCTCCCGAGTAGCTGGGTCTATAGGCGCTCACCACCATGCCTGACTCCTTGACCATTTTCACCTATTCAGGTGAGACATAACTTGTGATTTCTCCATTTGGAAGTGATCGTTGATTCCTTTGAACTCCTCGGAGAACTTTACTTGTAACTCCTTGATAGCACTTAACAATTTCTTTCTGGTGTTTTAGTGATTGGTGTATGTTATATCTTCCTCACTGAACTAAAAGCTTCTTAAAAGCAAGGAGAGTGCCTCAGTCATACTTGTACTACCCCTAGCATGGAGCATGGTCCTTTGCAAATTCTTTTTATTTTTATTTATTTATTTATTTTTGAGACAGGATCTTACTCTGTCACCTGGGCTAGAGTGTAGTGGTGTCATTATAGCTCACTGTAACCTCAAACTCCTGGGCTCAAGTGATCCTCCTGTCTCAGCCTCCTGAGTAGCTGGGACTACAGGTGTGTACCACCATGCCTGGCTAATTTTTATATTTTTTGTAGAGACAGGGTCTCACTCTTGCTCAAATTGTCTCAAACTCCTGACCTGAAATGATCCTCCCACCTTGGCCTCCAAAATGCTAGGATTACAAGCATGAGCCAAAGTGTCTGGCCTTCATAATTTTAAAAAGTTTCCCAGATAGCTCTGGTGATTAGCTGGGTTTGGGTACTAGAAATCTTATATTTGTTATATATGTCATCTAGCGTTCTATTAATTAGATGCCTCACTGCCTTCTCTGGGGACAAAGACTGATTTAGAATCCCTGATATTCTCATAAATGCTACGAAAAAGAAGGAATAATAGGCTAAATTTGCCATATTCAATTATACAAATTTCTGGTGGACGCCAATGTTAAAAAAAAAAAAAAACAACACTGTGTGAAAGGCTTCCATTTTGGACAGTGTGATCATCTATGTTCTCTGAAGATCCCTCATGCAAAACAATTAGGTCCTGCCTAAGACTCAAGTTTTATTGTAATTCTGGGCTCAGAGAGTAAGATGTTATGATTTGAGTGTGTCTCCCAAAAGTTAATGTGTTGGAATCTTAATTCCTCAATGTGGCAGTGTTGGGAGGTGTGTTTGGGTCACAGGGGCTCTGCCCTCCTGAAGAGACTAATGCCGTCCTCCCAGGACTTCGTTAGTTCTCACAAGAGCGGCTGTTAGAAAGTGGGTCCTCTTCACCTCCTTTGTTTTTGTTCACAACCCCTTCCCCTTCTGCTTCTCTGCTGTGGTATGATGCAGCCGAAGGCCCTCACCAAGAACTGACTAGAAACGACCACCTGATCTCGGTCCTCCCAGCCTCCAGAACCCTGAGACAAAATAGACCTCTTTTCTTTATAAATTACCCAGTCTCAGGTATTCTGTTATAGGAATAGAAAACAGACCTTAGTCTGCATAAGGAAAATCTCCAAGGCCCATAAACCAAACCCAACCCCTCTGTGAGCTGAAATCTCAGAGGTGAGTTGTAGGCAGACATGGGAAGTGGGCAGCCTTCTGTGCGAACAGTAGCCCTGAGGCTAGGAGATCAACACTTGTGTCTGCGTAAAATCAAGGAGATGAAGCTGAGACTCCTGGACTAAGCTGAGATCCTGGAAGGAAGCCGATTTGGTCCCAGATGAGCAACATCCTCGGGCCACTGGTGGAAGCAAATGCAAATCTCCTTTGGAGGAGATCGTGTTCTGTTTAGGAGCCTAGGATTCCTAGTGATAATGACCAACCGCATGTAGACTAATAAAGTCCAACCAGCCAAGAAATGTGTCTTCCTGAGTGAAAACAAACCCAAAGGAGATGAGATATGGGAAGTATCATATTTAAAACAAAATAATTCCATTTAAAATTTTTAAAACAGCTTTATTGAGATATAATTCATATACCTTACAATTCACTCAGTTAAACTGTATTAATAGCAGAGTAAATACAACTGAAGAAAGAACTTATAAACTGAAAATCAGAGTTAAAAAATGCAAAATATGAAGGATAGGTTAAACTCGTGGAGGTTAGATGGAGATAGCAACACACATCCAGTTGATAGCCACTCTTTGAAAAGATAATGGCTAAGGAAGATGTTCCAGAAGTGATGTGAGCCTCAAATGCAAGGCTATGAAAAGCTCATTCCTAGTCTATAGGATGTCTTCAGAACATCAAATTCAAAAGGAAAATGTTAAAAGTTCCCTGAAAAAAAGAAAGTTCACCAACAAAGGAACGATAATTAGACTGGCAGAAAACTTTAGCAGTAACAATATAAGCCAGAAGATAAAATAATATTATCAATATACTAACAATCAACAATTGTCTAATAAAATACTCTTCTAAGACTGGACAAAATAAAAACTATGAGATAAGCAGTTTACTACCAACAGAGCTTTGTTTTTTTTTTTAAAGACTGAGTCTTGCTTTGTTGCCCAGGCTAGAGTGCCGTGGTGTCAGCCTAGCTCACAGCAACCTCAAACTCCTGGGCTCAAGCGATCCTTCTGCCTCAGCCTCCCGAGTAGCTGGGACTACAGGCATGCACCACCATGCCTACCTAATTTTTTGTTTCATTTTTAGTTGACCGGCTAATTTTTTCTATTTTTTTTTAGTAGAGATGGGGTCTCACTCTTCCTCAGGCTGGTCTTGAACTCCTGAGCTAAAGCGATCCTCCTGCCTCAGCCTCCCAGAGGGCTAGGATTACAGGCGTGAGCCACCGTGCCTGGCCCCAACAGCTCTTAACTTGACTTTAAGAATAAACTTCAGAGTGAAGAAAAACAATTCCAAAAAGTCTCAGGTATAAAAATGATAAGCAAAGAAAATAGAACATATTTAAATCTTATCCCATTGTTTTTATATAATGATTATAATAATAGTTTTATTATGTGGGATTAGATAAAAGGATCTAACTGGACTTTGTTTCCCGTAGCTTGTACATCATCCTTGGGGATGCGACAGGAGTTAAAGGGCTCTAAGGTTAAGATGACTGTACGTAGTGATCTGCCCGGGACAGTGCAGGTTGATGCCTGTTGTCTGAGTGTAACTGCTGATATATCACCCGCTGCTCTCTCAAGAGCATACTGGCTTGGAGGATAAATTATTTGGCAACTCTGATATGTAGGACTTAGGGACCTGCTGGACTTAGGAGATAAGCAGGAGCATAAGGCAAAGATGAAGCTAAGATCTCATTCCTGTTGAGCTGGAATGTGGTGAGGCCACTGACATAGCACCAGCTGAGCTTGTGGACACTTGTCTCAGATCAGGACCTTCTAGGAGCATCTTTCATAAGAGTGGGAGGCTGGTTAGTTCCACCTGCTCCAGTTATTTAGGGATTTACTTGTTCTGAGGCATTTCAGTTAGTTAAATCTGACTTGTGATAATGCCCTCAGTTCTTTTCTGAGCATGTGACAACACCTAGGAAGCTCGCAAATTGACTGCATATCTCAGTTTTCCACCGAGAAGCCCAAAAAGGTCCTGTTGTTGTCAACTTGTCAACTTCATGTCTACGGTGACAGGACCTACAATTCCAAACTAACTGGGGAGAGAGGCGGGTGCACAGGATTCTACCAGCAGTAAGTTATAGAGAGTAAGAGGAATACTTTCCTGTCCTCTGTGAATAAATGTTTTTAAAAAGTGAACATGCCCCCAAATCAACAGAGATGGGATTCAGAATGTGCTTTCCCAATTAGTCAATTTAATAATTATTTTGTTGATTATGGAGAAGAGGGTGGAGGAGACAGCTTGCAGGAGACAGAACAGGGCTAGGATGAGAACCAGAAGGTCGGGATTCTGGCTTGGATTGTGCCCCTTCTGGCAATGGGATCTTGGGTAGGTCACTTTCTTCTGTAAGTGAGAATATTAAGAACTTTTATAAGCACAAGCCATGGGCCAGGCACTATCCTAAGCGCTTTATGAATCCCTAAAACAAAAACCAATGTATTACTGTCATCATTCCCATTTTAAACATGAGGAAAGGGAGGCATAGAGAGAGGAGTCAACTTTCCTACGATCACACACCTTCTCAGTGGCAACCCTAAGGTTTGAAATTGGGCAGTATGCTCCTGAGCAGGCTGTATAGTATGTCCATCTACCATGCTCCATTCTGCTCTGAGTCTTGGGAGGATGTCCCAGGTGGGTGTCCTGGCCCTCTGGCTTCTGGCTGGGTTCCAGCAATGACAAAAGATCAGAGGATGCGAGGCGAGAGAAGTTAGGTTCTTTCTCCTCCCAGTTGCCTCCCTGTGAGGTGCTCACTGATCTACTACATCCCTTCATCCAGGTGATGTCTCCTATCAGGTGCCCCCTTCAGAAAATTAATCTATTCCAGTTCTAGAAACTACTTCTTTTTCCCAGCTCCCTTCTGGCCTAGGAATGGCAACAGCTCTTTGCTCTTGGCAGCATGGATACCGCGCCATCTCTTGCTGCTAGGATGCTGTGGATCATACACACATTGCAAGCTATGAAGTTACATATATTGTACTATACGAGAAGCAGGTTCATTTTGCTGTCACAAGACTGTCTGGCTTGGGCACAGGGGGTTCTGCTTAGTAAAGGCTCCCAATTGGGCCTCTTGGAAGGGAGAAAGCTGGAACAACCTGTTGCAGCTTGACCACTCCAGGAGTGAGACGCTTGAGAACGTGGAGATGGTGGTGAACAGCTTTGTTCCTTAACTTCCCAGCCAGAATCTGTAGATTTTCAGCACCTGCCAACCTTGCCAAACGTATTTAGCTCCAGTACACTAGTCTTCTTTCATTCACTGAATGTGTCAGAGGATTGAAATATACTCTTCCTTCTGCCTAGAACATTCTTTCTTCTTTTTGCTGAGAAAACTCCTCCAGATGTCAGCAGGAATGTCACGTGCTTAGGGAAGCCTTCTCTAGAGCACACCCCTCATTCCTGCCAGGATAGAAGAGTACCCTCATCATATGCTCTATTAGATTTTTGAAACTTTCCTTTGTAACACTTAACATAGTTTGTAATTATGCATTTGTTGACTATTTGATCCTTGTCTCCCCATTCACTAGAAAAAAAGTTCTAGAAAGCCTGGGGTTGCTTCTAGCTTTGCTCAACATTAGATTTCCAGGACTGGGCATAGTGATTGACTTCAGGGTACACTGAAGAATGTTTTCATCCATCCATCTATGGAGAGGTTGGTGACTAAACATCATAAAATGGCAAAGATGATAGACCAGGAAGAATAATATTTAGGAGAGCGGGCTCTAGGGGCGCCAGGAGCAAGCAAGCAAAGTGTGGCCAAGTTTTTGGCTGGGACCTTACAAAAGTGTTGAAATGCTTACAGAAAAAGTTTTCTTTTTCTCAGGAGGGCAGTAGAATATCCTTAGAAGTGGCTAGACTGACGTCAGTAATGACAAGAGGAAGGATATTTCACAGAATGAACAGGAAGTTTGATTCCCATCATGAGAAAGGAGGAATGAGGAGGGCCATAAAGGGATGGTGGGAGTTTTCCTAGCATTGTCACGGTTGGGCACTGGGCAGAGCCTGGGAGACAGAGCAGGAGGGAGCTGGCCATTACGAAGCATGCACCACGGGCCCTAGGCCTCAGAGAACTTCAGGTCCTGCAAGAAGAACATGTAAGAAGCTCCAGAACCCAATTAGAAGGAGAATGAGGGAGCACCAGTGATTTCATTGGTACAAGCTTGAAATGATGACTGTTTTCTTTCCTCCATGTTTTATATTGTTATCCACACACCCTCTTTGAATACACAGCTCACCAGGCATGAGAAGTGTGTGCTGGACGATGATGCCTTTTGACTTAGCCATGGATTTTAATGATTATTTCATTCTTTCTTCTCCAGCAAAAATGACATTTCAGAGTTGATTACTCTGCGATGGATCTTTTTCTGCGATGGACCTTTTTCTGCTCCTTCTGCGATGGATCTTTTTCAAACTCTTTCCGTACATCGGTACCATATAAGTAATGAACCATTACTTACATTAGGTCTGTTTCCTAATTCAGTTGGATCTAGAATATGGCAGCATCTTTATTTTTTAGTGTGATTTTATTTGGCTCTGCCTTTTTCCATCTAGATTGCATGCTTGGACAAAAAGCTTTACTCGAATATACGTTGTACCTTAAGTAGAAAAAAAAACCCTCTACATGTAAATAATAAAGTAGTATTTCTAAGTTTAGCCTGCCAAGTTTATTATTGAATTCTGCCGGGAACTAATTGAACTAACCCAAATACCATCCTTTTATGACCAATTTGTGCGGACAGTTATAAATAGTGCAGTGAACTCTGCCTACAAGGCTGGAAGCCAAAAATTTTTGAGTGCACAAAGGGATTGTTGTTCCTTGTGAATAGGCAATTATTAAATGGCATTTCTGAAACTGGAAGCTGAGTAAAGCAGTTTGTCAATTGACAGTCTAATAAAAAAGAAACTGAATTGATAAAAGTCACACTCAAAGATGGTTTATGTACTTTACTATGTATGGATTTATTTACACATGTAAAAATTACATCCATGTAGACATAGCATTGATATTTATTCATTAAAATTTATTTATTGAAATAAATCATATAGTGTTGAAAACTTTGGCAGCATTTCAGTGTAAAAATTGCTTGTGCTCTTAAAAAACTGTTCTGTTGGAGCTTCCGGATAGCTGAACACATGGAGGTTCCCAGAGGATGGCACACCGGGGAAGGGCACGGAAGCTCCATTCCCCTTCTCACGTGCCTCGCCCTACACATCTCTTCAGCTGTATCTTTTGTCACATCCTTTATAATAAACCAGTAAACATAAGTAAGTGTTTTCCCTGAGTTCTGTGAGCTGCTCTAGCAAATTAATTGAGCCCAAACAGGGGGGCGTGGGAACTTCAAATTGAAGCCAGTTGGTCAGAAGTTCCAGCTGTCTGACCTTGCAACTGGCATCTGAATTGGGGGCAGTCTTGTGGGATTGAGCCCTCAACCTGTAGGACCCGAGGCTATCTCCAGGAAGATAGCATCAGAATTAATTGAATTAGAAGACACCCAGCTGGTGTCTGCGGCTTGATGTATGGGGAGAAACCTCACACATTTGGTCACAGAAGTCTGCTCTGTTGACTGTCATTGTTGAATGAGAGAATAGGAAAAAACACATTGACTATTGTGTTTTTTCCACTGGCAGAATTGGTGTCGGTGAGGTGGGATTTCCTGCAACGGCCCTAGCTCATGGAAACATGAGGTTTGGGAAGAGAGAGGATGAAAGGGTGGGGGATGAGATACCTTTGATTCCGGGGTAGCCACATGGTCACCCATGGTATGAAGCTGCAGGTGTGCTATGTTCAGTTCCTAAAGGTGAAAGTCACCAGTGGAATTTAGAGATGGATCCAACTCTTGGGGAGTTGGTTCACTGGATATGGTTCATAAGGAAATGAAAACTATTAAGAAAAAAGCAAAATATTCAATCCCTTGGTTATTGCTATCTATAATAGCTAAAATAAAATTAAGTGAGAGGGCTGGGTCCCACCTCGACGTCACACCAAGCTCAGATTTCAGTGAGACTGAGCTTCAGTCACCAGCTTCAGAGCCACCCCCAAAGGCAAAGTTACGCAGCAAGTGACAACAGAAAGTACCTCCAAGACCTATAGTCACCAAGAAGGTGGTCAGTGTGGGGGAAGGGCAAAACCAAGTAACTGTTGAAAGCAGAGGGTATGGTGAGAAGCCATCATTCCATTGTGCAGATCGGTGTCATCAGCTTCCTGAAGAACCTTCACTAAAATGGATCGTGAGAGTGACTAATTTAGGGGCAGTATCCTTTGTTTTAAATGCTGCAGAGTGGCAGAGCATGTTTGGGTTGATGCAGGACCCCCAGCTCACTATGGAACAATTGCAGGTGGGTATATATGATCCAGACACACAGTACGTTATTCCCAAGGAAACAGCCAGCCTGGTGGGGGACTGAATAAAAGCCACTGTAAGGTCTGTTTACCCTGAGAAGGGAGACTTCCCAACTCCCCCTATGAATGCCAAGTGGAGCACCCCAGATGACTCAGCTGGTATGCCTCGTACTCAAGCCACGTGGGCTTTATGATCACTGGGATGTTCACCCGCTAAATATTCCCGTTACCCAGGTCATGGTAAATGTTGTGTTGAAGGGCGCCCCTTCTGCACAGGCACCTCATGTAATCTTATAGCTGTGAAACTGAGGTACAGTCAGGGACACCTTCTCGAATTTGCTGTCAGAGCTTCCCCTCATGAGTCTTCCAGATGCTCATAAAAACATGAGGGTAATTAACCAGATAATGGGCAAAGGCAAAGGGGAAAGTCAAAGGACTCATCCCAGGAAGATGGAAAATTTTAAATAGTTATTAAGAAATAAAGTGAATAAAAAACACATTGATAGGGGTGAAACTAAGTGGAAAAAGAAAGGGGAAAGTCATGGGACTCATCCCAGCAGGGCGGAAATCTTTAGATGGTTATTAAGAAATGGAATGAATAAAATGGAAATTGATGGGGTTAAAATGAAGGTCTTAATATAACACTATCAAAGCTTGGGTGGACCAAAAGGAATCCCCACTGGTCCCCCAACTTTAAGGGTCCTAAACCAGTTTGCTGTATTTCCTCCAGCTTGGAAAAACTTAAAAAGCCTGAGGGTAAAGATTACAATGAGAAACCTCACCTGGAATTGCCTGGGGCGATGGTTAGACTGGCTAATCAAGGTAACAGGGACAGAGAGCTCAGGGTCTCCCTGGCCTTTTGTATGCATGAGAGGGTAAAACGGTCTGGAGGTGGAGAAGAGAAGTTCCTGGGACTAGAATATAAAAATGTAAGGGTTGGTAGGATTATGAAAGTTGGAATGTTTAAATGGGCTTTAGGTTAAGTAGTTGTGCCTCCTTCACCCAAATGTTTTATGAGCAAGGACATTGTATCTAACTGAGGCACAGTCAGGACAAGGAACACACTGTCCAGCCCATAATATGCAGCAATGGGCAAAGAGAGATCCTCCTCTGAGTAATAGTTTGATATAAAAGTGGAACAGACAAGTAAAACATTGGTTGTAAAATGGGGCAATAAAAGCACGCAGGGTCAGCTTACTCACCATTTTTTTTTTTTTTTTTGAGTCAGAGTCTCATTCTGTTGCCTTGGCTAGAGTGTCGTGGTGTCAGCCTAGCTCACTGCAGCCTCAAACTCCTGGGCTCAAGCGATCCTTCTGCCTCAGCCTCCAGAGTAGCTGGGACTACAGGCATGCGCCACCATGCCCGGCTCATATTTTCTAGATATTTTAGTTGGCCAATGAATTACTTTCTATATTTGGTAGAGATGGGGTCTTGCTCTTGCTCAGGCTGGTTTCGAACTCCTGACCTTGAGCAATCCACCTGCCTCGGCCTCCCATAGTGCTAGGATTACAGGCGTGAGCCACCGCGCCTGGCCAAGGACTTTTTTTTTAAGAGACAGGCTTTTGCTGCATGCAGTGGCGCAACCATAGCTTATT
>CAUYRT010036371.1:0-13766 GCA_963574885.1 Lepilemur ruficaudatus
TATTGGATATTTATTTTGGTATAGCATTTTTTGGGCTATTTTGTGTATTAGCTCCAACTCTGTCTCTCTTCTTTAAATATTTACCTTACCAACTTTTTTTTTTTTTTTTTTTGAGACAGAGTCTCACTTTGTTGCCCGGGCTAGAGTGCCGTGGCATCAGCCTAGCTCACAGCAACCTCAAACTCCTGGGCTCAAGCAATCCTCCTGCCTCAGCCTCCTGACTAGCTGGGACTACAGGCATGCACCACCACACCTGGCCACTTTTTTCTATATATTTTTAGTTGCCCAGTTAATTTCTTTCTATTTTTAGTAGAGACGGGGTCTCGCTCTTGCTCAGGCTGGTCTCGAACTCCTGAGCTCAAATGATCTGCCTGCCTGGGCCTCCCAGAGTGTTAGGATTACAGGTGTGAGCCACCGCGCCTGGCCTCCAAAATTTTTTAAAATGGAAAAAAATGTTTTTTGAGAAAACATACAATTTAGAGGGAAGCTTTCCTCCCTCAGTGACGGTCCCCCCAGACCTTTCTGTGGATGCTGTTGTCCGTCGTCTATCCCAGAGGATTTGTGGTGTCTCGGGAGTGTAACACGGGCTGAGTTTTCCCCCTGAACGTTGACACCAAGCACAAGTGTTTCTGCCTCTTGACACATCTGTGTTTTAGGAAGGGAGCGTGTGTGGGGCCTGGGGGGCGGGCTTCCCCGTCCCCGTCTGATGCCCCTGCAGGGGGGAGGTGCTTGCTGGTTTCTCAGGTCCCGCGGGGGCCACCAGGGGCCCCGTCATTGCAGTTACCCGGCAGAGAGCCCTGGCATTGGAACCCACGGAGGGAGGCTTGGCAGGAGTTTAAAGAAACTCGTCCGCAATCCTCGTCTTCATTTCTCTGTAGTCAGGAACGTTCTTAACCGAACCCCCGGTTACCGCGGTTTCGAACAAGGGTGCCTGAAAGTGCCCTGGGCCCCCCAGAACACGATGCAGCAGCCGTCAGCGGCTCCCAAGGAGCCTAGAAGGAAAATCACGAGATCCGTGATGAAGTTTGCCGCCGTGGCTGGAAGGGTGTTTTGGGGGCAGGTTTCAAATCTTCTCTGTTAAGTTAGAAAGGGAAAGTCTGGGCCCGTGCGTTACTTCTCATCCCCAATTCCCTGTGCTTCAGTTCTCCAAGTCCATGGTCCTGGACGCCTACAGCGAGTATGTGAACAATTTCAGCACAGCCGTGGCCGTCCTCAAGAAAACCTGTGCCACAAAGCCTGCCTTTCTTGAGTTTCTAAAGGTAAGCCCCTTCTTTTTGCATCTGGCCTTTAATCCCCTCTGAAATTCCAAGCCAGATACTCCGTGATCCCACTTTACCGCGTCTCGACCCTAAATGCGCAATGTTACTACGGTAAAGGTCTTGGTACCGGCAGTGCCGTAGGTGTTAGATCAGTGCAGAAATGAAGAGGAATGTTAGGTCCCGACATAGCTTTTTGAAAATAGCTTTTATTTGCACATCCTTACATGTGTAGAGGGTAGACAAAAAGAATGTCAAGGCCGGGCGCGGAGGCTCACGCCTGTAATCCCAGCACTCTGGGAGGCCGAGGCGGGAGGATCGTTTGAGCTCAGGAGTTTCAGACAAACCTGAGCAAGAGCAAGACCCTGTCTCTACTAAAAATAGAAAGAAATTAGCTGGGCAACTAAAAATGTATAGAAAAAATTAGCCAGGCATGGTGGCAAATGCCTGTAGTCCCAGCTACTCGGGAGGCTGAGACAGGAGGATCGCTTGAGCCCAGGAGTTTGAGGTTGCCGTGAGCTAGCCTGGTGACACGGCACTCTAGCCCGGGCAACAGAGTGAGACTCTGTCTCATTAAAAAAAAAACAAAAGAAAGAACATCAAGATCAGCTCCCAAAGCTACCTTTTCCTCCGTGACCTTCAGTCAGGAATAACAGAAACCCAACTTCTAGATTCCGGATTGGCCCAGGCGAGGTGGGAGAGAGCCTCAGCCTGTCCCCTGACACAGGGGACTCGTGTCACTCCACCAGGGCGGCAGGGCTTCCCCAGGCCCCACAGGCTGTGAGGAAAGGTTGCTGGGCTGTGGACCAGACTGAATTCCGGCATCAAAGCCCATGGCCACCTGCCCAGCTCAGGCTCCTTTGTGGGAGACCCTCGTTTGCATTATAATAAAGCCTTGGGACAAAGTGTCTTCTTGCCCCTGGGCTGAATTCCTGGGAACTGCTGCTCCCTGGGGCAGCACAGACAGGACAAGCCTCCCTGCCCAGGGCAGTGTTTCCCCTCCCCCTCTCCTACTGGATGGGTCTGGGTGGTTCCCAGTGGTTCTGGGTGGTTCCCGCTCTGGCTGGAGCGGAGTCCTGGCCCATCCCGGTTTGCTAAGGGACTAGGTCACAGTCCCCTTTATGCAGGGTTGCAGATACCAGCCCTTTCTTCCTCCTAAGGAAAGAAAACAGGGGCTGAGCTAACAATGCCTTTCCTCTGAGGACTTGTTTGGCCCCCGTGGTATGACCACAGCACCCGCCCCTCAGCTCGCTAGCCGCCTGGGGAGATGAACTCTGATTCGGCCTGGGCCTCAGGGAGCCTGGTGCCGGCAAGCTGAGGGGCTGGGGTGCCGCTGGGTGGTGCTCTGCGTCCTCCATGCTGCCCCTTCAGCCCTGGGGGCCGGACACCTGGTGCAGCTCCAGGTTGGTGCAGCCCAGCGGCCTCAGGTAGCAACGGTCCAGCCCCACTCAGCACCTCCTCCCTGCAGGGAGAGGCAGCCACCTCCCCTGGGCAAACCATGGCCAGAACACAGACCCCCGGAGTCCGCCCAGCGCTGAGCGCAGGTGGTGAGATCTGGCCCCTCCACTGCTATGGCAGCTGAGCCAATTCTCCCCCAGCGCAGGCGCAGAGAGCGCTTCGAAGGGGATTTGGTGAAATTTCTTCCAGCCAAAGCTGAGTTGTGGGTTCTTGAGTAGCCGGGGGAGTCCCCGCCCGCCTGTGCTGCGTGGCCGGCGGGGGGGGGGCCTGCAGCCTGCTGAGCCCGGCGCTCCCCCCGCAGCAGTGCCAGGAGGCCAGTCCCGACCGGATCACGCTCTACAGCCTGCTGATGCGGCCCATCCAGCGCTTTCCGCAGTTTATCCTCCTGCTGCAGGTAAGCGAGGGTCGCGGCCTCCTGCGCAGCCTCCATCGCTGCGCCGGCTCGTCTGGGAAGAGCGTGGGCTGGGCCACGTGACGGCAGCCGCCTCTCAGGCCCCTGACTCCTGTCTGGGTGGGTGTGGAGGGTCGGAGGGGTGAGGGCAGCAGGGTGGGCTCCCCGTGCGGGTGTCACGGGGGCGCCAGCCCTGAGGGAGCTGCAGGCACGTGGATGGCGCCCCGTCCTGAGTGTGCCGCGCCTGGGCTGGAGTCACGTGGAAGACGACTCCCGCTCTGTGCCTGGAGGCTTGGAAAGCTAGGAGTAGATCTAGAAAGAGGGGCTGGGCCTGTCGCTGATTTCTCCAGCTCGGGGCCAAGGGCTGGGAGGGCGGTGACGGCGGAGCTGCCGTCGCGGTTCAGTCCACGGCTGGACTTGGGGTGCGCCCAGTTCTTGGGCTCCGGGCCTGGGGGACTCGCGGGCCTCGGCCCAACCGACGGAGAAATGGCAGACGCTCCGTGTGTGCGCGTGAGGAGTCTGTCGCGAGTGCAGTTGGCGGGTGCAGCGCGGAAGCATGTCCCCTGAGGGGAGGCGGGCCTGTCGCCGCGAGTAGGGGAGGTGCCGTCCGCGTCTGTGTCTTCCTTTCTACATGTGGGTAGTTTATGTTTGGGTGAAGGCTGGTTGCAGCTAGGACTGCATTTCTTTCAATGCCGGGACATGGCTTAAGGTTCCGTCGTACCTGCGGTGGGGACAGTTCCACGACCGATTCCCTGCCCGGTGCCTCTCTCGGTCCTGGCCCCCCTTGGCCCGCAGGTGCTCCTGGGCCTTCCTACTGAGGCGGGGGCTGCCAGGCCACCGCTGTCCCCCAGCAGGTGCGGAGGGCTGGCCCACCCCGGCGTGGCCGGGACGGTGGGTTTCTCACGTGGGGTCCAGAGCCCTCGCCCTCCCGTGCCTGTGTCTTACTCCCAACTGATTTTTCCTGCAGTCTTGCACAAAGGTGAGTGTTAACAGCAATTTCCGGTGACCACGGCAACGAGGAACTCCACCTCTCTCCTCCTGGGGCTGCGGCCGGACCAGGGGCCGCGGTGTCGTCTGTCGCGTTCAGATCGCGGGTGGGCGCCACCAGCATGCAGCGTCGGTGCCAGAATTAGACTCGAGGTCACCTTTGTCTGCCTTGTTAGGGTTTGATGAGACTCCCAGGAAAACAGATGGGTCGAGGAGTTTAAATTCTCCGTCCGACCTGGAAACGCTTGCTCATGTACGCCGCGCTCTGTTCAGAGTCTCAAGAGGAGGTTCAGAAAGACGACACGCTGTCGAATTCTGTTACTGCTCCTGTCACATATAAACACGCAGCAACCGGTGGGCGGGAGCGGAGCCACCTGTGGTCCGAGAAGTGTTTCGGGCTCTCGTTTGCCGCTTCGGCGCACATCAGCGTGTCGTGTGTGAAGGCAGGTTGGGCAGCACGGGCTCCGTGTAAACTCCAGGTGACAAGGACGCCCTTCGTCATTGCTCTGCAGGGCTTACGTGGGGTTTGCCGGCCTTGTGCCGTCTTTTTGTGACCACAGTGTGGCTTTGTGCCTGGCACCCTCCCTGCAGTGCCCTCGGGCTCATCTGACACTGCAGGGTGGACAGAGACCTGGCTCAGCTTCCTTTTTCTTTTAAGAGGAGACTGGGGTTTTTTTGTTTTTTTGTTTTTTTGTTTTTTTTTTAGTGCAGTTTTAGATTCAGAGCAAAATCAAGAGGAAGGTACAGGGGTCCCCCAGGTGCCCCTCTCCCCCACGCACAGCCCCCAGGGCACCTGTGAGGGTGATGAGCCCACACCGACACAGCCCGACCGCCCAGAGCCGCCATTTGCGTGCGGGTCCGCCCTGGAGCTGCACATCCTGTGGGTTTGGACAAACGAATCGTGACGTATCGGCCACCGTACCCTCCTACAGGGTAGCTGGGTTGCCCTAAAATCAGGCTCCGTGTTAAGTGCGGGTGGGAGGCCCAGGGAGAGCCCCTGCTGTGTGGGCTGATGCCGTGGGTACAAGTGTCGACACGGCAAAACTGCGACAGCCTTGATGTCGGGAAACCGAGTTTTTGTGAAAAAATAGCCGGACCCATCTATGCCTACTTGTCTGACTCAACTTGAGAACAACAGTCTAATCATCATCTGGAGCATCGTCACAGAGACCAGACCGTCTCCAAGGTTGTGCCGTGTTCGTGTTTGGCACGTCCTTTGTTGCACGATGCTGTTTTTGGGGCTTTGTTTTTGCAGAGGGAGCTGTTCAGATGTTCAGCCAAGCTGTGACTCGGTTTGCGATCCCTTCCCCAGCATGTTTTCTGTTTTTCCCCGGGACAGCTGACGTCACAGCCATCGATCCCCCCAGCCGTCAGCGTGTGGGCCACGATTCACCGCTGGCTGGAGGTGGGCGCGTGGTGACCGCCTGCCGCTCTGCCTTGCCGCCCACAGGACATGCTGAAGAACACGCCCAAGGGACACCCGGACAGGCTGCCTATCCAGATGGCCCTGACGGAGCTGGAGACGCTGGCGGAGAAACTGAACGAGAGAAAAAGAGACGCTGACCAGCGCTGCGAAATCAAGCAGATAGCGAAAGCCGTCAACGAGAGATACCTGAACAAGGTGCGGAGAGATGGTTTTTTTCAACTCCGCTCTGAAATTATTTTTGCTTTGTACTAATCAGCCACTGTCATTCATCCATCCGTAACTAATCTTTGGAAACCTCTGGAATAATTCCCTCGGCCCGGAGTTCTTCCCTGGGTGTCAGTGGAGAGGCGCGCGCCAGGTCTGGAAATTGTGCGCAAAACCTTGACAGTCTGTCCGCGTTTTCTTAGGAAAGGGGTCCGTGGATTCATTACATGCTCAATGGATCCAGGTTAGGAGCAGCTCTCGCGGCTTAATTTTACTTTCAAAGTACTGCGTTCACGTTAGACAGTGACGATCGAAGCTTGGCGTATTTGCGGACACCTCTGTTTGCACCCACGTGTGCAGAGACCGGGCGGTATTGATCTCGAATAAGGGAAGCAAACGCAGGAGGAAGCCAGTTCCTCCGCAGGGCTGTGTTTGAGCTCTGCATTTGCAAAGTCACTCTCCTGCCGCGATGCTCCGATAGTGTGTGGCTTTGCCGCGTGTACCTAAGGCCCCGGTCCACAGGGAGGCGCTAATGTAAATGAGCTGTGTTGAATTATTGCAGATAATAGTCCATGTTGCCAAAGTCCCCTTTGTTTTTGCCAGTAGGACTCACTTTCTACCTCCCTTTCCACTGACATTCAGTAATTTAGCGACGAGAACTTTATGGTAACACATTTTAAGCCACAGGTTTTCCCCAGTTCTCCAAACGATTTCTGTAGGAACGTTGTAAGCAGAAAATCGCATCCGGTTCTAATCCTGGCGAAGTTCATGTTATTTGCGATCATGCCCCCCGTGGCAGTTGAATGTCCGAGTACATACGGGGACAGAGAGCCCAGAGGCACGGGAAGGCGTCACGGTGCATCGTGAATGTCACGTAAACGTGCGCAGGGCGCGTCAGTCCCAGGAGCTCATGTGTCGAGAGGGGTCCAGCGGTGAGGCTGGCGTCTCCACGGCTGCAGCCAGTGTAGATGTAGAACCCGAGGCTGCGGGGTCACCTGGGCTGAGGACTCCGTTGGCTGGACTGTTGTGAGGAGCGTGACTTCCACGGGATGCAGCATGTGATCGGTTGATACGAAGCCTCTTTCCAAAGAACTGGTGGTGTTTTGCTTGGCTCAGTGGAGTAAAATGTGGCACACCCTAGGCAGCTAAGACGATTGATCACGTTTACTTCGGGAAAAGTGAAATCGCAAAGTAATTACTTCCTGTAACAACGGTTCCCCGTCGACCCAGGGTTGCAAATCCTGAATGGTTCACTGCAGGGAAGCCCGGGAGGGAAGCATGTGGTCGGGGGAGTCGTGGGGAATGACAGGTAAAGAGGAAGGAGCCAGTTCTGCATAGAAAGCGTGTTCACGGGGACAGTGGGATTCCTTTCGCGTGTAGGGTGACTGCAAACACCGACGTCTGTGAAACGCTCAGTTTTCAGAAGTGACTTTCAGGCTCTGCACCGTCAGGGCCTGCAGTGTGTCCGGTTCTCCTTGAGGAAAAGCGTCTGTAAAACTCTGGGGCTAGCGACTCCCGTACTTTGCGAGACCTTTTCCTCCTCCTCTGTCTATTCTGCGTCAGCTCGGTTGCGGTGACTTAGTTGACGGTTGTTTTGCAAATTCAGCTTCTCAGCAGTGGAAACCGATACCTGATCCGATCCGACGACATGATCGAAACGGTTTACAACGACCGGGGGGAGATCATCAAGACCAAAGAGCGCCGGCTCTTCATGCTCAACGACGTGCTCATGTGCGCCACCGTCAGCTCACGGTAGGGACACGCGTGACTGTCTGTGTTCGCCTCGCGATCACGTGCTGGGTGCGTCTCGGCACATGGGAACGACCTTGCTGATCCTCGCATCCAAGGCGGACCGATGTCTGGGCCGGAACCTTGTCCGGCAGTTGAAGGGAACCTTGTCACAAACAAGCGTGTTTCTAAGCGGGGTCGGTGTGTGCCGCAGGCCACTGCTGGAGGAAACTGGATGCGTGCAGGTTTATTCGCTCTTTAAACAAGGCTGATGTCAGAGCTAGAAACCAAACTGAGTCTTTTAATAACCATCTTGAATCATTCTACAGTTCTGTTTCTGATTATTTAAATTCTTTATAGCTGATTCTCTATGCATGTATTTTTGGTGAGCATTTTTTTTTACATAATTAAATTGGTTATATTCATATTTGGTGTAAACCAAGAAAATGAGTAGCACTTTAGCAGTTCTTTTTTATTTCTTTTCTTTTCTTTTTTTGGAGACAGGGTCTTGCCGTGTCGCTCAGGCTGGAGTGCAGTGGTGTCGTCACAGCTCACTGCAGCCTCCAACTCCTGGGCTTAAGCGATCCTCCTGCCTCAGCCTCCCGAGTAGCTGGGACTGCAGGCGGGTGCCATTATGCCCGGCTAATTTTTTCTATTTTTTTTATAGAGGCGGGGTCTCGCTCTTGCCCAGGCTGGGCTCAAACTCCTGACCTCAAGTGATCCTCCCGCCTCCCAGAGTGCTGGGATTGCAGGCATGAGCCACTGCGCCCGGGCCAGTTCTTTTATTTAATATAGTTTGGCATCAGAATTGTTCTTCAACACATAAAATGTTGTAGTAAGTCGAGGATATTTGAGGATTAAAGGGTCCTCAAATGCAGACCAAGTGTAAAGGAGCTAATGTAAAACTGGACACAGTGCTCTGGGTGCTGTAGACAATAACACAGGCTGATGTCTCGCAAGCGTCGGTTGTTAGATTTTCGGTTTTAGGAGCCAGCAGCCAGACCGTCCATAGCTCAAAGTCCCCTGGGGAGTGTCAGCACCACGGACCGTGGCCAGAGTGACAAGCCAGCACAACACCAGCTGTGGCGTGTCCCTGTCCACCAGCCAATGTACCTGCCACCTCCTCTACAGGAACGGGGGGTTTAGATTCAAAGAGGATGGATAGAAATTTTGATAAGAATTCACGGGCATTGCTATTTTTTTGATTGGAGGCACACTGTAGTTCCTGGAACATGACCTGTCCTCTTGCTGGGTCTCATTCGCCCTCCTCCCCTCCCCTTGCCGTACGGACCAGGCATCGTGGCCGACGGCGGGTCCTCCGGGGCCAGAGGGAAGCCGGGGAGACAGGTGGCCGCAGAGAGTCACCCGTTTCAGGTTACAGCCCAGCACCTGGCATCATGGTCATTCTTATCTACATTTCGATTTTTGAAAGTTTATTTTGAAGAACAGCAAAATGTGATTATCACCAAAAGTAAGAATACTGGTAGCTTCTGGAGGGGACTGGTTTTTCATTCCTGGCCGTGTGGGAACTCTGGGGGTGCTGGCCATGTGTCACCTCGACCTGGGTGGGGGCCACGCAGGTTTGCTCTGCCGTTTCGCCAGACTGTGCGTGTGTGTGTTCTACGTGCTTCTCTGCATGCATGTCCTGTGTGCTGGTAAAAGAAGCCAATAATGTATGTAGGTATTGGCTTTCCATCTACCTCCTATATGCTCAATCAATACTAAGTATTTTGATCGTGGAATATAATGGCATGATAGAATTCCACTACCGTGACTTTCATGTGACCCTGTAAGAGCAGAGGAAGTTTTAGAGTTAACTCTTGTGAGACAGAGCATCTTGGTCCACATAGCACAGATCTGTCCCCTCGATAGAACTCTCCAGAGTGCGATAGGACTCTCCAGAGTGCCGGAGCGCCTTTGTTCACATGGTCACCAGCAGGCATCCGGCCCCTTCCCTGGAAGCCTTTATGGAAAGCTCCGCCCTTCCTGGGAAGCAGGTCCCCGGGCAGTTCTCCCCTGGGCTGGAGTGAAAAGCGCCCCTCGCGCATCTCATTGCCATGGCGCCAAGCGGTGCCTTCACGAGACAGGCAGAAGCGGGCTCATCCCGCGCTAACACGCGTCTCACTCGAGTATCTCATGGGTACGGAGTGTCACGACTTACTCAGAGCGTCACTCACAAGGAACCCTCTGGTTGTTCCAGCTCCCTGCACGAGAGCAGTTCTGTGGCCAGCCAGAGGTACCTGCTCAAGTGGAGCGTCCCGCTGGGCCACGTGGAGGCGACAGAGTACGGCGCGGGCCACAGCGCGGGCGAGCACGGCCGGCTCCCCGTCGCGCACCCCCCCGAGAGCCTGGCGGTGGGCGCCCACGTGAAGCCACGTAAGTGACGCTTCTGTCGACGCTCCGGCATGCCGTGGGCCGGCGTGGGCGCCGGGGTCTCTGGGCTCTAACTCCTCGTCCTCGGGGGCTAAGGGGGCGGATCTGCGGGGAGGACGCAGGGTTTGGAGCCTTCGTCTTACCACGTGCGACTAGCTGGGCTGCTGCGGCTGCCGACTCCTGGCCTCGCGCCCCGCCGCACCCCGGCCGCTTGGGGTGTCTCCGTCCTCCCCAGCTCTGGGCCCTCCACCCTGCGCCTCCCGCCAGCGCTCGTGCCTGGGTCACCGCCCGGCTCTGCTGCCCACTCGCCGGGCTGCCGGGCACCCCCTTTAATCTCTCTGTACCTCGGTTTCCCCACAAAGGTAGCACCTGTGCCTGCGCTTCCCAAGGTGAAAGGAGAGAAAGATGTCAGAATACTTGGGCAATGTTTTAGCATCACATAATGTTACATTTATGGTTGTTATTACTGAATATCACTCACATTGTAGATTTTAATCTTAACGTAAAAATCATTTCCTTCTCTCTCTCTCTCTCTCCCTTTTTTTAATCCAAGTAAAGACTGGCTTAGTTTTATTCACTTCTTGGCTTTGGGGCCTCTGCCCCTGAATTACGAAACACTTGAAATACAGTGAATGGGAACTCCCAGTAAACTTTTTTTATGTGTTAAAAGAGCACTGACTTTTCAGATCACTTTGTTTGTGATCTGTCCGGAGTCGAGACAGCAGCTCTTACACCTTTTCACCTGTCTAGCTGAGCCGGCGTGCTCACCGGGATTCGCAGAAACACCCCGTGATGAGCATTGGGTCCAGTTTGCTGTGGGATCTTTTGCTCTTCTTGTTTCCCTAATGTTAACAGGCTGGCAATCTGCCTAGCTTGACCGTGTTACTGTTACTCAATTCTTAATCTCTCCGGTCGCTGACTGCTACGTCACGTGCCTGTTTAAAGTAGTGGGCACCTTTATCAACCCTCTCAACTAACAATCACAATAGCAAGCTATGACCCAGATTTCACCCACACAGGGTAGTATGAGAGGGGAGGGGGGAAGGGGAGGAGAGAGAAATGATTTTTCAAGCTGACATGATTCATTAAAATTTTATCCAAGGGCAGATTGAATGTCTGGTTAAAAGTTTTCTGAAATCCTTTTAACTTATTTGGAAATATTGATTGCTAATCAAGTTTATGTCTTGGTTTTGCGAACAAAAATTCCCTTGTGTATTTTATAGCGCCGGCAACCTTACTGTGTATTTGTAATTAAGGTTGTCTTGCTGTGTTCAAATAGCTGACGATAACTTCGATCCATAAGGTGGACACGATGTATTGATATCACAGGCAGCATTGTATTTTCTTATTCATCTTTGAGTTTATGGTTTATACTGAGCTAACTTAGAATAAGATTAGAGTCAGCAATACGAAAAAGCATGAAGCAGCGTGGTGCGACTGAGTTTTAAAATATGTGGAAGAAAGAGCCTGAAGTACCCTGATCGCTCCCCGTGGGCCTGGGTGTGTCGCCGTGAGCTCCCTTCAGCTACAGCAGAGGGAGAAACAGCAGGTCCCGGCGAGTTCTTGTATTTATTACAGAGGAATGTGTCCCGTTGGAGGGTAAATCTTTCCTTTATTCTGAATTCAAGGAGAACTCTTCGGTCATATCCTAAGTTAAGGGGACTCTGGGAAGACTTTAAAACGTACACGATTGTTTTGGAGACTTGCATTGTTTTTTCTTTCTCGTGTCTCTATGGAAACACACAGACGCACCCTCAGTGAAGGCAGTTTTTCCTGGGGCGTCCTTTTGCACACTGCCCCAAACAGAGAATTTAAGGGATATACTCGATCTACCATCGATTTGCGCTGCCGAGTTTTCTGGGTCGAACCCACGCCTCGGGCGGAACGTACCGGATCCTCGTCTGTTACCGACCTTGATGGCGGAGCACAAGGACTTCCAGTGTGACCCGTGACGACGCCTGCGTTTTAAGAAATTAAGATAACCTAATGAGCATGTGAGGGCCTTTATCTGAAATCAGTTAGCTAATTCTCCTGCTGATGTCGCCAGTCTGCCTGGTTTCCCTTCGGACTCCGCAGCGTGCATGCAGTAGGCGCTCAATGAATGTCGGCTGAATGAGTGAAAAGAGAAACGCAGCCACCAGAAGGTGCTGAGTTCCTAACTAAACGGTATCTCTCCAGCTGTCCGTGCTTGTCCTCGGCCAAGCACTGCGCCCCACGGTCCCCCAGGGGAGCTCGGGGCGGCTGGAGGCAGGCTGGCCGGGCGCACGGTGGTCTAGTTCCCAGTGAACACGGGGCACGATACCCTGGCAGCTCAGAAGAATGTCATTTCCTCAGAGCAGAGGCCTGTGAAGTTGGATTGTGAGGGAAGAGTGGGATCCCGGCTGGGGGGGGGGTGGGGGTGCACAGTGGCTCCCTGTCTGTGCACGCGTGTGTTCTTACACGCGTGCATTCGCCGTGCACGCCTGCCTCAAGGTCGCTCTGACCTTCCCTCCACCGTGGGCACTCCCAGAAACGGTAAGGTTTGTCTTCCTGAGATCCAGACCCACCCGGGCCAACAACCGCTCTTTGCTTCTCCTCCCTGTAAGACCACAGCGTACCCTCGCCTGAACAGACTCTTCGGGAAGATAGTGTCCCAGAGGGAACGGTTTCCCGGCTAATCTCTGCTCCCCATCCGTTCATCCTGCCTATGGAATCCCTCTTTCCCCCTCCCGTGAAAGCCAACACAAGCTTCTGAACCCAGGTGGGGAGTTGCCTCTTCACACCGAAGGTTCCTGTGTGTACAGACCTTTTCCCTCCCACTGAAAGAATGGGTCGCGTGGAAACCTGCTAACCCTAACCCCTCCCCTCCTCCCCCTGCTCGTCAGCACACAGGGCAGCGGCCCTCAGCCCGCAGACCGCGGGGCCGCACTGAAGACAGGTCCGGTGGGGCCGGGTGGGGCTGAGAGCTTGCGTTTCCACCGGGTAGTTCCCAGGTTGATGCCGGCCCGGTCGCCAGGCACCGCCTGGGGCTGCTGCTCTCCCATTTCCGTCCCTTCTCCACTCCTCATCTCCCGCTCTCTGGGCTGCGTAAGGGAAAATGTTTGGGTTCATCCGATTTATCGGAAGTCATGGTTTTCACCGCACTCACTGCAATCGAGTTGAAGACGGCATTTTCTCTGCCTTTAGAGAGAGCCCGCCGCGTCCTTCGGGGGGTGGAATCGCGGTTCCACAGGCGGCAGGTGGATTCTAAATTAAGAAGACGGCATTCTAAACAAGGTGGCTTTTGTGTCAGAAAACAGCAGGTGCCTTCGGGTTATTTTGCACAAAAGCTACGGTGTTGTTAGGCTTTGATTTAAGATTTAGAAGACGGTGTGTCAGCAATATAATAGAGGAAGATTATTAAACAGAAAGGCAACATTTACCGTAAATATAACGCCGCCATTCCTGTTTAAGATTTCAACAGCTCTGCAAATGTTCCCTTCTCGGATAAGGAAACTGAGGCCCAGAGGTTCCAAGCCCCGAAGCCCGTGGGTGGTTTGCACCCCTCGTGTTCCCACTATGGCAACTGACGGCGCTGACGTGCTGTGGCTGCGTCTCACGCGCCAGGCTCCTTGTGTCTGTGATTGCACGATACTCGATACTCACGATAGCCTCCCCCCTTAGCTGTCGTCATCCCTGCGAATGAGAGATCCCGCGGCGGACGTTAACACGGGGCTTCGCTGGACGTGTTTTCCAAAGGCAGCGGCGACGCCCACTGGGGCAGGCTGTCCGGGGGCTGCCCGGGTGTGGCTGGGGGCAGGAAGCCCCCTTCCCCTGCGATCGCGAGGAGGCCCAGGGCAGGTTTGCAGAGAGGAAGAAGTGTGACAGCTCTCTGTGGGACTGTTAACTTTTGTAAGCTCTTGACTTTTTAAAGTATGGCATTCGGGTTCAACAGGACTCTCCCACTGCAAGTGTGCGGTGACCT
>CAUYRT010036372.1:0-10628 GCA_963574885.1 Lepilemur ruficaudatus
GGCGCATGCCTGCAGTCCCAGCTACTCGGGAGGCTGAGGCAGAAGGATTGCTTGAGCCCAGGAGTTTGAGGTTGCTGTGAGCTAGGCTGATGCCACGGCACTCTAGCCAGGGCAACAGAGTGAGACTCTGTCTCAAAAAAAGAAAAAACCCAAGCTGGCCACAGTGGTTCACACCTAGCACTTTGGGAGGCTGAGGTGGGAGGATCTCTTGAGCCCAGGAGTTGGAGACCACCCTGGGCAACATAGCAAGGCTCTGTCTCTACAAAAAACGTCAAATTAGCCAGGAGTGGTGATGTGCGCCTAGAGTCCCAGCTGCTTAGGAGACTGAGGCAGGAGGATCGCTTGAGCCCAGGAGTTTGAAACTGCTATGTGAGCTATGATCGTGCAGCTGTACTCCAGCCTGGGTGACAGAGACCCATCTCTAAAAAATAATAATAATTAATTAATTAAAATCAGCCTGAAATAATTTTAATGAGTAGAGTCAAATTGAGCCTTCAAACTTGTTCATGAGTCGTAATCATTTATAATTGTTACTTTATTAAAAACCATTTCAGAAAGGAAATTTGTAGCCAGTTCCAGGTTTATTGTAGTTTGGTAAATTAAGTTAAATTTATCACAAGTGAGTCGTAGATTTTTAACGTTATGATTCCTTTTGTATACAGTTTCACTAATAAATTTAAAAGGAGGGAAAAGAAAATCTAATCATTTTGAAATGATAAAGTTGTCATTAGTTTAACCTTTGAGAATATCAGTATTAATAGTAGATTAAAAATTCTATTTAAAAATTATTTCAGCTGCTCTTGTAACTCCTTCCATAACTCATCTTACTCACTCATTAAAACCAGACGCTTGCATACGGGGACATGAACCACGAGTGGATCGGCAACGAGTGGCTGCCCAGTCTGGGCCTCCCGCAGTACCGCAGCTACTTCATGGAGTGCCTCGTCGACGCCCGCATGCTGGACCACTTGACCAAGAAGGACCTCCGTGGGCAGCTGAAAATGGTTGACAGTTTCCACAGGTAACTCTGCACAAATAGTTCTTACAACCTGACTAAGAAATTTTTCACCATTGCCTTCTCTAAATAATCTCTCTTTTTTTTGTGTTAGAAACAGTTTCCAGTGTGGAATTATGTGCCTGCGAAGGTTAAATTATGACCGAAAAGAACTGGAAAGAAAAAGAGAAGAAAGTCAGAATGAAATAAAAGGCTAGTACACTGTTCAATTGATTTAGCACTCCTGCCTGCTGGTGTGGCAGCAGCACCAGTGGTTTCCTATTTTTAAAAAAAATCAGGAAAAGCTTTAAGTGGAAAAAACTAGTCTGGCGTTATTGCCAAGGAGGGAAACATGAACATGAATGCTTCTGAGATCCTGTTCTGTGGCCAGAGAACTTGTTCCTGTTATGGTCTCATCAGTCTGCAGGCTGAATGTCTCAGGGCTGGCATTTTCCCATGACTTTAGAGTTTTCCTTTTGTTACCTATGTACTCTTCTGCTCAGAGATGCTGTTCCACGCTGTTAGATAACAACAGAGCAAAGTGGGCTCACTTGATTTAAGTGTGAAAAATACGGTTCTGGGGGTTTGTCCAAGGGCTTCCAGAGCACAAAAGAGCACTGTGCAGTTCGGCTTCCAGCTTGGAGGGAGAGAGGCGTAGAGTTTGAATGGCGGCTGGTCCTTGAAGGAGGAACAGGTGCTTCTTGGGGGTGGGGGAGGTAAGGAAAAGGCATTTCAGTTAGAAAACAGAGGCCAGGGAGGTGTAAGAGTATATGGGACATTCACCCAGAAGACATGGGCTTCTCCTCTCTCTTGGGGAGCCTTTCAGTGTCCCTCTGAATAACCAAAGATAGTGATTTGCTTTTAAAGTAAGACTCTAAACATTAAGCTCAAAGTCAAGTCTCCAAGAAGTTTTGGAATGCAAGGAGATCAATAATAACAATAATAATGATGAGAAGCAAGGCTTACTGAATAGTGAGTAGGTGATGGGAAGTGTTCCAAGCACTTTCATAGGTCGATTTATTTAATCCTTTCCACAGCCCTGTAAGTGCTATTTTCATCCCCAGTTTTTACTAAGAAAGAAACTAAAGAGGGCCAGGCACAGTGGCTCACACCTGCAATCCCAGCACTCTGGGAGGCCAAGGCAAGAGGAGTTCTTGGGCCCAGGAGTTCAAGACCAGTCTGGGCAACATAGGAGGACCCCATCCCTATAAAAAATGTTAAAATTAGCCAGGTGTGGTAAGTGGCTACAAAATTAGCTCCTCCTCCTCAGGAAGCTGAGGCAGGAGTGTCACTTGAGCCCAGGAGTTAGAGGTTACAGTAAACTCTGATCTCTCCATTGCACTTCAGGCTGGGCAAGACAGCGAGACCCTGTCTCTTAAAACAAAAGAAAGAAACTAAAGAAAGATGAAAATATGGTTGAGAGATGGCGCGTTTGAAGAGTAGTTTATTCATGATTGAGTTAATGGTGAATCATGAGAAATATTGTAAATTGACATTTATACAACATATATGGAAGTGTGGGCTTTTATCCAGAGAAGAGCATTGGCAATGAAATACGTCAATCTGTGTCATTTGTTTTCTGTATCCATTTTACATCTTTTGACAGTTAACAAAAACTGTCTTTGGCAGTGATTGGTGATTATCTGAATGTATTTTTTACAGAGTGGCTATTTTTAGATTTGTAGAGCAAATTTAATAATTTATTAATCTGCATGATATCTTCCCCCAAGGTTTCTAATATGCTGGAGACTATCTGTAGGTCTCTCTCTTTTTAAAATGCACAACATGAACAAGGCTTGAAAATTAGACACAAGTGGTATATGTTGAATTAAACAAGGTGTCTAGATTGTTACGGTGCCAACTCCTGTGATGGGAAGAAGTATTTCCAGAGGCTCTGCTACCTATAAAACATGTTCGTCCATGTCAAGTTTTAAAGTTCTTTCAGTCCTTTTGGTTTCTGATCCCTGGATCCTCCTCATTTTCTGTTCTCTAGAAATACAGTGTACATGGTACCTTCATTCCTCTTGTGCTCCCTGAAGACCAAGTTCTAATGGGAGAGTTTCCGTTAGAATGGAGCAGGGCCAGGACGCCCGTGTCTAACTGCGGCAAAGGTTGTCCATTTAGCAGTTCCTCCCAGCACTTGTGGGGATCATGCCCTTTGGCAGGGGCCAAAGGATTAGGAGTGACAGTAGGGATCTTTCTCTTGCGTACAGGGCGTGTGTGAGAAAGATGGCTTTCTGAAGTTACTTTTGTAATTGTTTTTATTCTTTTTCAGACGTGCTTGTTTGGAGCAATGATCGAGTGATTCGCTGGATCCTGTCTATTGGTCTTAAAGAATATGCAAACAATCTCATAGAGAGTGGCGTCCACGGTGCACTTCTGGCCTTAGATGAAACCTTCGATTTCAACGCACTGGCGCTGCTGTTACAGATCCCGACGCAGAACACACAGGTGACGCTGAGCCTGTCCGTGTCTGCACTCAGCCACGCGTTCACTGGGTTCTGCTGATTGTAGCCTTTTAGTTGTTCACTTGAATGGAGAGAAAAGAGAAGAATCTCAGACAACTAGTAATCTCTTTTCATAACTAATCTGTAATACAGTGATTCAAAATTAAGCATTCTTTTTTTATTATTTTTTTTTCTTTGAGACAGAGGCTCACTCTTTTGTCCAGGCTAGAGTGCCATGGCGTCAGCCTAGGTCACAGAAACCTCAGACTCCTGGGCTCAAGCAATCCTCCTGCCTCAGCCTCCTGAGTAGCTGGGACTTCAGGCATGTGGCACGATGCCCAGCTAGTTTTTTCTATATTCTATATATTTTTTTAGTTGGCCAATTAATTTCTTTCTATTTTTAGTAGAGACAGGGTCTCACTCTTGCTCAGGCTGGCTTCCAACTCCTGACCTTGAGCGATCCCCCTGCCTCGGCCTCCCAGAGTGCTAGGATTACAGGCATGAGCCACCGCGCCTGGCCCTTTTTTAAATTATTTAGTGTCTCATCTTTCCATTTCTGTTACAAGCATGAGAGTCTTACAGTAAACTAAGTAAAGAGAGTCTTTCTTTCTGTCCATATGCTTTTAAGAGTGATACATATTTAGTTCTCAGGGAAAGAAGTATTTTAGGTGTGCCACATTGAGATTTTATTAATTTTGTTATATTTTAAAGTCTTGGTTTAAAAAACAATTATGAGGCTGGGTGAGGTGGCTCACACCTGTAATCCTAGAACTCTGAGAGGCTGAGGCAGGAAGATTACTTGAGCTCAGGAGTCTGAGAGCAGCCTAAGCAAGAGCAAGACCCCATCTCCACTAAAAAAAAAAAAAAATAGAAAGAAATTGCTGGACAACTGAAAAATAGAAAAAATTTGCCAGATGTGGTGGCACACACCTGTAGTCACAGCTACAGGAGGGTTGAGGCAGGAGGATCACTTGAGCCCCAGTGTTTGAGGTTGCTGTGAGCTAGGATGATGCCATGGCACTCTAGCCTGGGTGACAGTGTGAGACTCTGTCTCATAAATAAATAAATGTATGTATGTATGTAAGCTAACATCCTTCAAGTTAAATTGATGAAAGTTTTGATTGTTGTTTTGTTATTTCAGTCTCGTGCTGTCTTGGAAAGAGAGTTTAACAACCTTTTGGTCATGGGGACTGACAGAAGGTTCGATGAAGTAAGTTTTTGGCCTAATGTTCTTTACATTTATGTTCAGTATAAGCTATTTTATTATACTCAGGACAACCATGTAGCTAGACTGTCTCTTCAAAATGTGGAGATACTTTTACTTTACAAGTTAAGCTTTGCTCTTACGTAGTTATTAACAAATCAGCTGATAAGAAAGTATTGGGCCGGGTGCAGTAGTGCATTTGGGGAGGCTGAGGTGGGAGGATCACTTGAGCCCAGGAATTCTTCGGGACTTCAGTGAGCTGTGATTATGCCACTGCACTCCAGTCTGGGTGACAGAATGAGGCCCTGTCTTGAGGGGAGGAGAGACTAGTATCATCAATAAGACAGTTTTGTTTTCATTTTCATATTTAATTTTTGATGCTCCTCAAAAATAGTTTGTTTTTTCTTGTTATTTTTATTTTTTTTTTTTTGGAGACAGGGTCTCACTGTTTCCCTGGGCTAGAGTACAGTGGTGTGATCATTGCTCACAGCAGCCTCAAACTCCTGGGCTGAAAGGATCCTCCTGCCTCATCCTCCTGAGTAGCTGGGACTACAAGCATGTACCACCACACCCGGCTAATTTTTCTGGTTTTCTTTTTTTCTTTTTTTTTTTTAGTAGAGACAGAGTCTCACTCTTGCTCAGGCTGGTCTTGAACTCCTGAGCTCAAGCGATCCTCCTGCCTTAGCCTCCCACTGTGCCGGACCCTTCTTCAAATATGGTTTTTATGTCATAAAACATTGGTTTCAGGTTTGGAATGGAGTCTGTAAATGGTATTTTGGGGACCACTGGATGTTCTACTCCAATGCAGAGCCATTTACTTTGATGGGGAAATGTTTCAGAAGTATTGAAAAACACCAAATGTTGACTCAGCGCTGTGGCTCATGTCTGTAACGTTAGCACTTTAGTAGGCTGAGACAGGAGCATTAAGTTCAGGCCAAGAGTTAAGACCAGGCCGGGCATGGTGGCTCATGCCTGTAATCCTAGAACTCTGGGAGGCAGAGGTGGGAGGATCGCTCAAGGTCAGGAGTTCGAAACCAGCCTGAGCAAGAGCAAGACCCTGTCTCTACTAAAAATAGAAAGAAATTAGTCGGGCACGGTGGTGCATGCCTGTAGTCCCAGCTACTTGGGGCGGCTGAGGCAGAAGGATGGCTTGAGCCCAGGAGTTTGAGGTTGCTGTGAGCTAAGCTGACGCCATGGCTCTCTAGCCAGGGCAACAGAATGAGACACTGTCTCAAAAAAAAAAAAAAAAGAGTTCAAGACCAGCCTGGGCAACAGCAAGACCCCATGTCTACAAAAAATAGAAAAACTAGCTAGGTGTGGTGATGCGTCCCTATAGTCCCAGCTACACAGGAGGCTGAGGTGGGAGGATCGGTTGAGCCCAGGAGTTTGAGGTTGCAGTGAGCTGTGAGCCCGGACAACAGAGCAAGACACTGTCCCAAAAAGAAAAGACTCAGAATGTTAATCTCCCCTTATACAAAACCATAACTCATTTATTCCCACACTTTCGCTGTTCTCTTCAGTGGACCTCAAGAAAACTGGAGTTTGACAAAGAGAATAGGAGGTCATCTCTAAAGATGCAGCACTTTTTGGCCATGTCCTGGCATAAGACAGAAATGTTTACAGCTTCAAAACTACTTTTTAAGACAAATAAAAATGTATTATATAGCAAGAAAGTGATTCCTGCCAGAGAAGAAGTGAAATGTGATGATAGAAGGAACACACCCCTGGGTGGCCCCGGGTGTCCTCATTGATGCCACTGGGGCCCAGGAGGGGTGTCACATGCCTCCTGAAGTTCCATGAAGTTCCAGTTTGAGCGGTAAATTGCATGGTCATCAAGAAGAGGTTAAAGACGTGATCAAGAATACATTCCTGACTTCAGCAGTTATTTTAAAGGACAGTTAACTTGACATCTCTGTCCTTTATTTTTATTTTTTATTTTTGTAAAGAGGTAGAGTCTCATCATGTTGCCCCGGCAGGACTCAAACTCCTGGTCTTAAGCAATCCTCCTGCCTCAGCCTCCTGAGTAGCTGGGACTACAGGCACACGCCCTTAAGCTCAGCTGATGTCTTTTATATTTAAATGAATCTTATTTTCTGTTCTTTAATTTACCAGGATGATGATAAAAGCTTTAGGAGAGCACCTTCCTGGAGAAAAAAGTTTAGACCAAAGGACATTCGTGGCTTAGCTGCTGGGTCAGCAGAGACTCTCCCTGCAAACTTCCGAGTTACTTCTTCTATGTCTTCACCCTCAATGCAGCCAAAGAAGATGCAGATGGATGGTATGTGATGAGCCATGCTAACCGCCAGTTTTTGGGAGCCTGAGCAGCTTCTTGTCTGGAATGTGAATAATGAGCTAGAATGGCTATTTACTACGTAACAAGGCATTTGAGTATGATTGCATGCCCCAGTATAAATGTTTTAAAATTTAACTCTAACGTTTGTTTTTAAAAGTTTAACAATAATAGAATTTTTCAAAAGTTATTGTCTGGTTAAATCTTAGCATATTCTTCCAACTAATACAGCTAAGTATTCGTCTGTGCTGTCAGTGTGAGATTGACATCCACACTTGTACACACGTGTGCGTGACAGGCCACGATGGACAGCTCTTTCATGAACTAGCAGTCATAGCTGTCAAACCCAATATTCACTCTCAGGACTGCTCTCCACACTGTCAGAATGACTGAGTAAACTTGAAGTCCACAATTTCCAACTGCTTTGAGCTCTGCTTTTCCTATGTTCCTTCCCTCCCTGCTGTTACTTTTTCACGTAATTACCCTTATATCCATTAGCGGAGGACAGGGGGAAAGGAGGTGACCTGGAGGCAGTCACCAGGGAGACAAGGTCAGCCCTTTGGAATATGCCATCAAGAGGGCACCACAAGTGTTAGCTCGTAGGAAGCTTGCGGTTTTCCCTTTGATGGCTACTTGTTTTGGGGTTTTTTTTGTATTTTCTTTGAGACAGAGTCTCACTCCGTTGCCTTGGCTAGAGTGTCGTGGCGTCAGCCTAGCTCACAGCAACCTCAAATTCCTGGGCTCAAGCCATCCTTCTGCCTCAGCCTCCCAAGTAGCTGGGACTACAGGCATGTGCCACCACACCTGGCTAATTTTTTCTATATATATTTTTAGTTGGCCAATTAATTTCTTTCTATTTTTGGTAGAGACGGGGTCTCGCTCTTGCTCAGGCTGGTTTCAAACTCATGACTTGAGCAATCCTCCCGCCTCGGCCTCCCAGAGTGCTAGGATTACCGGCGTGAGCCACCAAGCCCGGCCTGGTTTTTTTGTTAGCTTTTCCCACAGTAGGTTTGCTCTCTGTCACGTACATAAAAGTGAAGAGAAAAATACGTTTATATAAAACCTTAGTTAAGCTGGACACTTATGAGAATGGAGTACAGGACAACATTTTTAACTTCTAATAAAAAGCTGTAAATTTGTTTTTCTTTTTTTGTTTATTTATTTATTGCCAGAGTTTAGTAATATACTTGAGGAGGAAAATTCAGAATGTCTTTTAACTATTAACTTTTGAAAACATTAGCATTTCTCTTCCAAGGAACATGCAGATAATCCTTACAAATTTTAAGTGTAGCTTGGCCGTCCGCTCACTCTGTGCCAGCCCAGGGGGCTGTCCAAGTGAGCACCTTCTGGATTTCCCTGCAGCTTCCATCTCAGTTTTCGTTATTGTAAGTCGCATTTCCCCTGTTAAATGTTAACAGCAATATTATGAGAGTTTGGATAGATTAAAAATAAACCAGAAAAAAGTGTAGGGAATATGTTATACAGAAGACGGCTTTTTACTAAGGCGCAAGCCAGGTACAATGGACTACTTTAATGGCTTCGTAAATAAGGGGATGTGAAGTAAATCCCAGCAGGTGCCCTGGGCTCTTGGAAGGGTCTGTAAAGATTACGCGTTCACCAGCAGTTCCAGCTGTCCCACGTGTTTTCTGGAACCACGGCAAGACGTTGATAAGAAAGTATTCCTGGTGTGCCTGTGGGAAAACAAAAACTGGAACCAGCAAATGTCTGCTGCAGAGTTTGAAAGTTTCTCACCCAGTTTGTGAGTGGGAATCAGGCCCACCTGTGGGAATGCAGTGTGTTTGTTGAACAGGAAGCAAAAAATCAGTGGTCTCCAGTATTTCTGGTAGAAACTGAGACTGGGCTTCAAGTTTTCTTCCATCAGCCATTGTCCTCGCACCACTGCCCACCAGGCCCCACCCCTGCAGCTGGGCCTCTCTACCAGCTCTGCCGCCACCTGGCATTGTATGCAACCCGGCCACCTCCACCCCTGCTGGGGCTGCAGAACGCCGGACAGCACCACCCGGTCCCTTCCCTGGTGCCAGGCTCAGAGACACAGTCCTCAGGGCAGAAAGAAAAGCCCAGTCGGTCTGTGAATGTAGAGTTTAAGGAGAAGCGAAGCAAGAGCTAAGCAGTTGTCACGGATGCCGGCGCACATTTTGAAGTTGTTTTTGTACCATTCGGTGCTCCGTTGCTATTTCAGAGTTATCGTCCGGTGACTCCCAGGGCCCCTTGGGAGTTGGGGAAGGCCACCACTGGGTGACACTTTGATTCTCTGGCTCTGTCCCACCCTGTCTAGCAGAGTCCCCTCAGATCCCTCAGTAGGTGCTGTTGTAGGTGTGAAGATGTGTGTCTGTGCTTGTGCCCTCGTGTGACGTTCTAAGACTAACTGCACGCTGTGTTTGCACGCCTCCTCCCGTGGCTGTCATGACAGGCAATGTATCAGGAACACAGAGGTTGGATTCTGCTACAGTCAGGACTTACTCCTGCTAAAGCCTCCTGTTGGTGAGTAGAGAGCAACTCAGTCCCTGGAGACCGTTCAGAGGTGCAGCCCTCAGTACACACGAAGCCATGGTGTCGCAATGGGGCTGTTGGCTTTGGCCCGTGAGAGCCAACTTCAGTTCATTGGGGAATTTCAAAACTATAGACATGCAAGCTCTCTGTACCCATTAAGATGATTTTGGCATTACAGCTGCTCATGAAGATCTTAGTGTATCCTTGTTTTTAAGAAAAAAATGTATTTTCGTATCTTCACTTTTTCCTTACATCTGAAAATGCCAGCTCATTTTAAGTGTCTATTGATGTCACGGGGGGGGGGGGGTGCGCAGGAGAGCAGGACATGACAGAAGGGAGCATAACTCAGCTCTCAGGTGAGTGCCCCAGTGGCCAAGAACATGGGTGACATCTCTGCCACCTTGACATTTTCATGCACACTGATATAATTTCTAAGCTTACTTTGTTACAAGTACACAATCTTGAATGAAACAAGCCCCAAAGTTTTGTGGTTAATCATGTGTTAAGTTTGATGAGGCTGTACGATTGTGTGACACTTAACAACCTTTCAATTTGGAGAGAATGGTTTTTTTGTTTGTTTTTTGTTTTAAAGATGGGGTCTCACTCTGTGGCTCAAGCTGGAGTACAGTGGCACAATCTTAGCTCACTGTAACCTCGAATTCCCAGGTTCCAGTGATCCTCTTGCCTCAGCTTCCCGAGTAGCTGAAACTACAGGTGCACACGACCACGCCTGGCTTTTTTTAAAATTATTTTTGTAGAGACAGGATCTCGCTACATTGCCCATCTTGGTCTTGAACTCCTGGCCTCAAGTGATCCTCCTTGCCTCCACCTTCCAAAGTGCTAAGATTACAGGTGTGGGCCACGGTGCCTGGCCTGGGAGATTGATTTTTTTTTTTTTTTTTTTGAGAGTCTCACTCTGTTGCCCGGGCTAGAGTGCCGTGGCGTCAGCCTAGCTCACAGCAACCTCAAACTCCTGGGCTCAAGTGAACCTCCTGCCTCAGCCTCCCAAGTAGCTGGGACCACAGGCATGTGCCACTATGCCCGGCTAATTTTTTCTATACATTTTAGTTGGCCAGTTAATTTCTTTGTATTTTTAGTAGAGATGGGGTCTCGCTCTTGCTCAGGCTGGTTTCGAACTCCTGACCTTGAGCAATCCACCCACCTGGGCCTCCCAGAGTGCTA
>CAUYRT010036373.1:0-24032 GCA_963574885.1 Lepilemur ruficaudatus
ATATATAGAAAAAATTAGCCAGGCATGGTGGTGCAAGCTTGTAATCCCAGCTACTCGGGAGACTGAGGCAGGAGGATTGCTTGAGCCCAGGAGTCTGAGGTTGCTGTGAGCCAGGCTGATGCCACAGCACTCTAGCCTGGGCAACAGAGTGAGACTCTGTCTCAAAAAGGAAAAAAAAAACAAAAACAAAAAACAGAAGGAATTTGGATACCTGAGTCCTCTACATGGCTGTGTGAGAAACAAATTTTTACTGTGAGATTTTGGGACTGTCTGTTATAGACACAGTTATTAAAAATAAAATGGGCAAGACAGGTTGGGAGATAAGATGAGGTAATATAATTTAGAGTATCTTGAGGAGAAAAGTTTTTTAAATGCTATACAAATATAGGGTAATGATAGGATATATTTTATTGAGCAAGTAAAGCATGCACTTTGGAATCAGTGTATCTCGAGTTCATCTTCAGCCTCTGAGACATTAACTAGCTATGTGATACTGGGTTAAATTACTGAGACTCATTTTCTTCAATGATAAAATGAGAATAATAGTACCACAGTACTATAGTTCACAGAGTAAAGATTAAATAACATATAAAGAATTCAGTATAAAGTGTGGCACACATATTAATCACTTAATGAATATTAGCTATAAGTACTATAAATATCTGAGAAGACAGCACAAATGTATCTAAAGCATTTACTGAATAAAACTGTCGGAAGGATTATTACACATTAGATTGGAAATAAATGTTTGGCTCTGAAATGACTTTTCTAATATAATCAAGCCAGCTACTTGGGAGTTTGGAATACATTATTAAAGTCCATGAATTTCTCAACGGTAAATATAAATAATGTTTTCAGTTTTCTCATGTTTATATAGCTAATACAAACCTAACTCAAGTGATCTAATATTAAAAATGGAATAAATATTTTCAACTCAACTACTTATAAATAAGGGAGATGGGGATAATTCACAGATCAATTAGTGTAGGCAAATATTAGTTTCCAGCAAGTTCTTTGGAAAACAAATGCTTACCAAGACCCAAATATACTACCTTAAGGTTCTGTCCTAAGACAGTTTCTATGATCTCCTAGAAACAAAACTAAAAGTTCAGAATAAACTATTCCCATATGCCACAAAGCCTCCCCAAAGAACTATTTCTTAAACAACTTCACAAACATGCACCTGCCACATTTACCTATTTAAGCCTATTCTCAATTGGAAGGTAAAACAGAATGGTGCTTTGTGGTTTTAATAAGACTCATTACAAATAATACCCATTACTCAATCCATTACAAAAAGTAAGGTGCTGCAGAAAGGAAAAAGCATTGCTCATTCCACTTTTCCAATAAAAAGATTAAAAACATTTTGGCTAGGTCATTCCAGGACCTCTTTGATAAGAAAGACAAGCAATACACCAATAGGGAAATGGTAGGGAAAGCAGAGTGCAAAATGCCAGGTATGAGCAAATACCCAAAGATATGTACGTTTTTGAATAGTTTTTTAAAAAGATTATTTAGCTGTCAAATAAAATACACATTGCTGCCGATGAACAGAAGGTAAATGCTAACCTAGCAATACTAACCTAATATGAAAGCTTAACCAAGTTTGTCTACTTTTTCTGAATTTCAATTTCCATATTTGAAAACTAAGGTGATTAAGACCAGATAATGTCTAAGATCCCTTAGTTCTAAAAGACTATGATAATAATAGACAAATATATAGACAGTTTTAGTACACAGAATACTCCAGAGTTAAAATTAGATAATTAAGATTATCTGGGATAAACAAATAATTTTTATTTCTGTTCTTTCTACAATGTCTCCAAATTCTCTCAAATATTAGTATACTCTTCTGTCTTAGTAAATTCAGTGGAATGAATATTAGTGTGGCAAAGTTAATTTTATCAAGTTTCATGATTAATCTAATTCTACTATTTGGACAATTAGAAGTATTAAGTGTTTGGGCTAACTTTACCCTAACCACTTTTTCTGGAAGTTTCTTCAATTTTGGAAGCTCATTTGCCTCTTTCTCTTAAAGCTGTGCTCCCCAACCCCCAGACTGGTACCAGTCCATGGCCTGTTAGTAAGGAGGTAAGCGCTAGCGAGCAAAGCTTCATCTGTATTTACAAATGCTCCCCATTGTTTGCATCACTGCCAGAGCTCTGCCTCCCGTCAGATCAGTGGCGGCATTAGATTTTTGCATTATGGTAAGTTTGTCCATGGAAAAATTATCTTTCATGAAACTAGTCCCTGGTGCCAAAAAGACTGGGTACCTGTATCCTAAAGAACACAATGGGCAAGAGGGAGGGAAGACCTCTGGTGACCTCAATCATTGTAGGTATGTAATTTTATGACATACATGTACATAAGGAGGTGGAATACAAACTAAAAGAGGTGTATGGTAGAGGTCCTAAAACCTATTTTTAAAATTTTCTTCAAATTATAAAGTAATTCTCAGAAGGAACAGTATCTCTTGGGAAACAAGAGGCACAATAAGCAAAATGTGTCTGTTTTCCTTTGGATATACAGCATTCATATTAGCCTCTCTTTAAACATGTACCCCCAAAATGAGATAACAACTCAAAACACAAAGGAAATATTATTAACTTTATAAGGAAAGAAAACAAGTAAGGGAATACTTTCTAAATAAAACAGAAGAATCTATTACATAGGTAATAGAAGGAATTACATAGCAGGTAAATAATCATAAAATTTATCATTGCTATGGTTTTCTCATCAAGAATTCAAAAGTAATGAAATTGGTTTAACTATAATTCTAAAACATATATTATTAAATATTTAACTATTGACTCCTGGGAGGCATCAATCCAAAGACTAATTTGAAAAAGCAGCCATGAGGAGACAGAATGGGTCTTTTAAATAAGTAGTGGAGATACAAGGAGTGAAAGAGACAGAGTGGGTCTTTTAAATAACTCATGGAGATACAAAAAGTGAAAAGGCCACAAATCCTGGACCTATGTCACAAATACAAGTCATGCACAGGTACATTTGCTCAAGTACCTACTTGCTCTTCTCCGAAGGCTTCACCAACTTCATGTAGCTATGGAACCTATCCTTCTAGTGATACGAAAATTCTAATCTAACATCTACATTTTATAAGTGAGAAAACTGAAATCTATGGCTACTAGATCTAACATATCACCACTAGCCACATGAGACTAAAATTAAATTTAAATTTCAGTTCCTCAGTTGCACTAGTCACATTTCAACTGCTCTACAGCCATATGTGGCTATTGGCTTCCATACTGGACAGCACAGGTCTACAACACTTCCTTCACTGCAGAAAGTTCTATTGCATAGCACCAGTTTAGATATATCTACACAGCTAATGTGGCAGAGCCAAAATCTCAGTGCTCTTTTTACTTTCTTACCTCCTAGAGTAAGCCTTCGTTAATCACTTGCTGTCTAAGATATTAGCCTCTTTTTGTTAAAGTCTACTTACAAATATCCATTGGTTTCCCACAGATAAAAAATAAAATTCAAGCTTCATGGCATTCAAAGCCCTCCACAGTCTAACCTTAGGCTCTCAGGGCTCTACATAAAAACCTGACACTCTAGCCATCTGATCTATTTGTTAACTATGTTAACAAAACACACATAGTTTCATCTCCCTGACTTTTCCTACGCCTTTGTTGTTGCCTACCACACTCTTTTCCATTTCTCTGCTAATCTGAAGTCCTACTCCTCTTTCAAGGCCAAACTCCTATCTTATCTCCACATATCATTCTAGGTCAGTAATTACAAATAAGCACTACTAAAAATTGCTGCATATTTTTATATAGAAGTTTATAATTTTCTATGTACTTTACCTAAATATTTTAATGTGATTATTTGCTAGACGGTGGGAAAAAAGATAAGCAGAGTAAAGGAGATCTGTGTATGTGTGGTGTACAATTTTAAACAGGGTGATCAGTGTCTCATTGAAAAGGTTAACATTTTAGCAGAGATTTGAAGGAGGTGAAGGAGGAGTTAGCCATGTGGAAATCAGGGAACAGAGCATCCACAGCACAGAGAACATTCATTGCAAAGGCCCTAAGGGAGGAATGTGCCTGATATGTCCAAGGAATAGTCAGGTGGCCAGAACGTGGCCAAAAGAAAATGAGTAAGGCAAAGAATATATGATAGGTCAGAATGTAATGAGGCCAAGTTGTATGGGGATACAGGCCACTGTAAGGACTTTTGCTTTTATTCTAAGTGAAAGGGAAACTTTTGGGGCTTCTGATGTGACAGAGAGTTTAAAATCTGAATAGTTTAAAAGGATCATTCTGGTGTTAAGAATAGAAAAGTGGGGGTCAAGGATGTTAGTATGGAAAATAGTTTAAAGACTGGCAGTAATCCAGGAGAAAGATGATAATGGCTCACCAGTGATGGTGATGAAGATATGTTTTCACACATGGTTTGAAGGTAAAACTATTAAGATTTCCTGATGAATTACAAGAGGATTTTGGTCTGTTTAACCAGAAAGCTGAAACCGCTATCAACTGAAATGGGGAAGGCCATGAAAAGAACAAGTTTTATGAAGGAGCCAAGACCAGGAGTTCATTTTCAGACTTTAAATTTGAGATACCTTATATATCTAGGTGGAGATATATATCCAAACACCTGTTTGACAAGCTTGGAATTCAGGAAAAAAGTCTGGCCTAGAGACGTAAATTTGGGAGTTGTTGTATGGATGATGTGTAAAATCATGAGCATGGATGAAATAAATCACCAAGGAAGTAAATACAGAAAAGTAGGGATTGAGCCCTGTGACATTCCAATGTTGAGATGTAGGAGAGAAGAGAAGAATCCAGTAAAGGAGGCAGAAAAGGTGGAAGGAGGACCACTTAGGAATTTATACCTTAAGAAGACAAAACCTGTTAGTTTATCCCTATTAGTGTGTTACTCACCCCCTCCCCCAAATGTAACTATATTTAAAAACCATGTAAAGAGCAAAGAACAGGCAAGTTAGGAGAGAGAGGAAAGGAATGACACAAGCAAAAATTACAAAATGTATCTTACAACATATAATCTATTTCTTAAACCTATTGAAACTAGAAACTATTAAAATACTTCTGATATTTCTAAGAAAGCATATGAATTCTAAAGAAAGGATTGTCTAATTTCTGATAGTTAACAACACATGATATAAAACAAAGATAAGCACACATCTTTGGTTTACTGAAGACTACTGACTGTATATTAATTTTCTGTGGCTGTTATAACGAATTATCACAAACTGGGCGGCTTAAGACAACACAAATTTATTCTCTCACAGTTCTGGAGGCTAGAAGTCCAAAATCCAGCAAGGCCATGCTCTCTTCTGGGGCTCTAGGGAAGAATCTGTTCTTTGTCTCCTCCAACTTCTGGTGACTATAAGCATTCCATGGCTTGTGGCTACATCACTCCAATCTCTGCCTTTGGGGTCACATTGCTTCCTCCTCTTCTGTGTGTCTTGAGTCTTCGCTGTAATTTCCCTCTGCTTTTCCCTTATAAGAACACTTGTCACTGGATTTTGAACACTTGTCACTTGTCTTGATTAAACAAGTAATCCAGGATGATCGTATCTCAAGGTCCTCAATTTAATTACATCTGTAAAGACCCTTTCCCCAAATAAGGTAACATTCACAGGTTCCTGAGGATTAGGATGTGAACTTACCTTTTTGGGGGCTACCATTCAACATACTAAAACATGGTTCCAGAAATTTTTGCTAAGAACATCAGTAAAGTGTGCTATGTTCATGCAAAAAGCCAAAGGATATTTAATGTTTGTCCACAGTTTTAAAAATTGTTTTAAAATTAAAGGGTATAGGCCAGGTGCGGTGGCTCACACCTGTAATCCTAGCACTCTGGGAGGCCGAGGCGGGCGGATCACTCAAGGTCAGGAGTTCGAAAGCAGCCTGAGCAAAAGTGAGACCCCATCTCTACTAAAAAATAGAAAGAAATTAATTGGCCAACTAAAAATATATATTAAAAAATTAGCCGGGCATGGTGGCACAAGGCTGTAGCCCCACCTACTCGGGAGGCTGAGGCAGGAGGATCCCTTGAGCCCAGGAGTTTGAGGTTGCTGTGAGCTAGGCTGATGCCACGGCACTCTAGCCTGGGCAACACAGTGAGACTCTGACTCAAAAAAAAAAAAAAATTAAAGGGTATAGCTCTAAGGAGACATCTACTTGATATGGCTATATATATAACCAGAAGTCTCTCAACTGCTTACCAGGTAACCACTGTCACCCTCGGTTTGGATAAAAGAATTACAATCATTGTGCTATATACAACACATAACCCTGCGAAGGCAGGCTTTTCTAAATGGTTATTTTATTTTCCCACTTCCCACTCACACTACTTACCAGTCCCCAACCCCTCTTTCCAAAGGACCCATTTCATGATTTTGATTCAAAGATGCCAATCTAAGAAGTCCCACTTATTCATATAAACAAAAACTAAAGGACAGATTAGTTTAGGCAATAATTAAATAGATTAGAGGTTTAAAATGTGCTCAAACCAACCTAGTCACCTTCCCTGATTCTATATGCTACAAGAGCATTTTGTATTGATTTATTCATTGTAACTGATTCCAAAGTGGTAGGTAATAGCATCCTCAATAAGTAACAGTCTCATGGGAACTTCTTCCTTTTGTTTTTATATCGAGCCTTGTTATGACAAGTTACTAATAATCAAAAGCTCTTGTAAGTCTTGTCCGAGTAGTTCAGAGTATTTCAAAGGCACAATTACTTTATATTAATTCAATGAACAGATGACAGCACATTCTCCCTCACTTTATAGACTGGGAAGAGAGTGGTGCACAAAGTTATCTTGGGGGAGATGTAAAACTGAGAGCAGAGAAGACAGGTACCCTGACTTTCAATTTAACTCAATAATTCCAATTCAATGGCATATGTAATTCTGTATTTGGCCTCAAACGACATGTCAATCACTTAGAAGAAGACTACCAAAAAGATCAAAAAGACAAAGAATTTCTATGGAAAGGACAAGTCACACAAAATGCCCCAAGAGCTACACTGTTCAGTATGAATAAAAGAGAACGTAAAGTCACTCATTAATACATACTGAAATGATAGTATTTTGGGTTATATAAATGATATGTTGGGTTAAATAAAATATATTATGAAAATTAATTTCACCTGTTTCCTTTTACTTTTTAAATGTGGCATTAGAAAATCTTAAATCACGTTTGTGGCTCACATTATATTTCTACTAGACAGCGCTGCTGGAGAAAAAGTTATAAAATAAATACTTTACATTGTAGATACTTTTATTCAGTTAGCAAATACTTATTCAACACCTATTACTGTCAGGCTTTACGCTAAGTACTGAGACCTTAAGAATGAAGAAAGAAAATGGTCCCTGCCATCACTGAGTTTGCATTATCTCCTACATTTCTACTGGACATTTCACATGTATTATCTCATTTGTTATCATGCACAAGAATGATTTAATGTAGAAAATGTACCATTTTGGGGGGGTAAATGCCAATACTTAGAATTTGCAAAGTATAAATCAATAGATTCATATTAATGACAGTATTTTTGTGACACAATATTTATGTTAATATGCTATATAGTATTTATCTGGAAGCCTAATACTATCACATTTCCAATAGCTTCTCCTGGTTTCATGCTCTTCCCTTCTAACTAGTTTGGCTCCCTCCTCATGGCTCATCTCCACCAGAGTCTCTTAAAATGGCAACTTGCCTGCTATTCACATTATAACAGGGCTATTTTTATGCTCAGGGGTCTCTGGAGTAGGACAGAGGTTAAAAATGTTAAGTGTACATAAATTTATGGGGCCAACTCTGTTTTTTGGATCAAAGACTGAGTTTTGAAGTTTCTTTTGGGCTTAAACTAGGGTGATTTTTGAGCTGGGTTTTGCTTCATATTAATAATTCAATGCACAAACTTATTTGAGGACTAAAATAACTCCTTATCAGTTCCGTCTTACTGAGACTTTCACATAACAAAACCTTCCCAAACAGGACTTCCAGAACAAATTAACAAGTAGGAATTCTCTAGTAAATGATTTTTAAAATAAAATATTAGATAACATTGATAGGACTAGACTACACAATGGTTTTAAGTCTAATGGCATAGGTTTCAAAAAATGTTACCAATAAAAATAATTCTTTAGGTGTTCTTGACAGCTACAGAGAGAGCAATACAAGCAAAACCTACTTTATCAAAAGATGCTAATTTCTTCTACTTTAATACAGAAAGTATCACTGACATATGATAGCTATTGGGAAACAAACGAAGTACCCAAGTTTTAAACACCCAAAATGACTTCATTCCTTTTTTGGTTGACGTCTACCACCATCTGAAATACAGATGTGTTTAGCAAAGGAATATTTTCCTTCAGTCTTTAGCTGTACAGGTATGATTATGCACATGTGTTGTTTCAATGTTATATATCTTCTCTCAGTTAACAAAGAATTGACATCTTATGACTTTAAAAAAGAAAAAAAGACCAAAGAAAAATAATAATTACTCCTGGTTGGAGAAAAAAATTTCCTAAGTAAAGAAAATTTAGCTATTCTCTGTAAGTAATCAGACTAACATGTTGCTAAATAGGAGTCAAACCTGAGCCTTGAAGCCAAAGTACTCCATATACGATCACGGGTCCTTTCAGACAATCATTAAACCACTACTTTCCTATGATACGTTAGGTTGCCAAATACAGTGCAATATGCAACCAAATATAAATTTAGAAATTTGACTCTACTTTGCCCTTCAGCCCAAGGTGGCCTAATCTTGGCCTAAACAATAAAAAAAAGACAAAAGAGCACATGCTTAGTATAAAACTAGTCTGTATTTAACAATCGTCACTTGTTAGTAGCATTAGAAAAACAAGAAACAATTCTCTAAGATTTCCTATACAACCTGAAAAGAGAAGATATAAGTGAGCAATTCAGATGCAAATATAACAAAACTTATCTCCAGCTTAATCTGTGTCCAGCACTTGACTAGGGGCTTTTACATGTTATCACAAATATTTTGCTGTTTTCCCATTCTTGGAAATTTCAGAAAAGTACATCTCTCAATCCTCAATGCCCTCCAGATTAAAAAAAAAAAAAAAAAAAAGTGGGGTGAGGGAGAAATAATTAGAAACTTAAGAATTACTGTGATAAATCTAAATATATGTTTAAGATAAAATCAGGACCTGCCATAATATACAAGAGGTTATTTCAAATGGTTAAAAAAAACTTTGCCTTTACCCATATTTAATTCCATCTAATAGCCTCATACTAAGTAACATCCTTAATACAATCCCATTAAAAGAGTGGTGACCCCAAATGTCTTACATTCATAACTGCAAAAATATTGCTTTATGATTTCACTTACGTTCAAATTTGGGAAGTGTATTTATTTTCCACCAAGATGGTGAAGTATCTTAAAAATAGATACTAATCTTAGTGCTTCTCATATGTTAGATGACTTTATTTAGTCAAGTAAAAAGACATCAAAAATTCAACAAATTACCACCAGTATTTAAAAAATAAATTCTAACACCCTAGATAACAGTAAAACAGACGGTTCTTTATATTAACTCTAATGATTAACTGAGGCATCCCCAAATGAGACAACAATACTTCAAGTAGCTACTATTCGGATAGTAAGAACTAGGTTGTGTTTCCACTCCTAAAATAATGTTGCTGTTTTAAAAATTAATATAATGGAATCCTCTTGGAAGCCTGACATATTAAAAAAGTACACTAACGTTAGCTACCAAATGTGATTTTTTCCCTCAGAAAAACACCTTGCAATGACATTAAAACATTTCCCACGGACACATGAAATTTAAACTTCAGTTAAATTGTATACAATAATAAAAAAAAAAGAGAACATTAAGAAGCAGAACATTAACAAATTTTAAAAGTGCGGTTTTTTTGCACAATTTGGTTTAAGTTCCAAAACTTAATTGTAAATCCTTACCATGGAATTCCATGTAGCAAGGAAAGAACATTTGAAAATAAGATCGCCATTTTCTAAATAGATAAGTATTTACATTTCTACTCAATTCAGACAGTTCAGTGTTAAAGAAGCATAGACATACAAATACGGTAATGGCTAGAATTATAAACTGAAGTGCTTAAGATGCGCATTTAAATGGTTAATTGCAAAACTGAAAATAAAACTTAAGGTATTACCGTCAGACGTCATACAAGACCAAAAGCGTCAATGAAATCTAGGTTAAAGTAAGAAAAGAAACAAAAAAAACGCATCCACGTTCTTACAAAAAAAAAAAAAATCACAAACATTTTAAGACACCGATCAAGGGAAAAGATTGTTTTATGTTTCCACTGTTCACTAACATTTAAAACTAGCATTTCCAGCCAACACGTACGTTTCAAAATTGTAGCGGCACTTAAACGCTGTCCTTTCCAACGTCAACCTAACAGAACATTCTGCAACATTTTGAATAGTAAATATTAAAGCATCGTTCCTTTATTTCTACCTCCAAGGGCCAATGGGAAAAAATTAAACCTTTCTCTCTCCCATATATAGCCTTAACCACTCTCTTCCCTCTTTTATTTACTGCCCTTGTCTCTGGGTTAATGAACTCTAAACTTCTTTTTCTTCTTCCCATTAATGGAAATGGGAAAAAAGAGTAAAGGCAGAGTGGAACCGAGATGATTGGAAAAACTGGAAATGAAAAACACTGGCATTACTTGCTGGGGGAGGCTGTGAACACCCTGAAGGTTCAGTATAGGGAAGACAATCCCGTAAGACCCCTATTAACACACACTTTACCCCAACTCCACATCATTTTTCGTGTCTGTAATCTCTGCTTTTGAAGGGGGTGGCTGTCCTGGACGAACCTTCCCCGGCACCTGGCTCCCCTGCCCTAGCGCCCCAGGCAGCAGGGGTTGGGGGGCAACGTTCCCAGCCCCGAATTTGCACTGAGGCCCGGAAATCGGTCCCGTTAGGGCCGATTTCACCCATCAGGAATGCGCTCCGCCCCCACCGCCTCCCCGCGGCAGCCGCCCTCAGGACTCCCCTGCTTCAGGGGCCAGGGAGTGCTCGAGGGGAGTGCCGCCTCCGCCCGTCACAACATTGCTGGGCCAGCCGCCGCGTCCACCGACACCCGGGCCAGGACAGGGCTCGGGGCGGATCCCACGCTCCGCTTCGGCCTGCGCGGCCCAGGAGGCGCCCAAGCCTGGGCCGGTTGGGGGACCCGGAACCAGCCCGAGGCCTGACCCCGAGTCGACCCAGCCCTAGCCCCGAGCTAGGCACGGGAGGGGGCGTCTTTCCCAAGAGACTTCCGAATCCATTTCCGTCCCGGGGAGGGGCGCGAGGGCAGCGGCCGGACCAGAGCTCCTCGGGTCCCAAACGGGAGCCGCCCTGTCCTCCACTCCCGGGCGCAACCTCCTCTGGTGCCCGCTCGTACCTTTAACTCCTCAGAGCTGCAGCGGCGCAGGGCGGCGGGCGAGCAGGCCCATCTCCCAGCGGCGGCAGGAGCCGGAGAAGTACGGGGACGGCCCGTCGGAGCCGCCCAAGCGCCTCTCAGCTGGGGCGGGGGGAGCAGAGGGGAGGGGTCCCGACGGCCGCTTTTCCGAACTCCTCCTCCGCAGTTGTGGCCCGACGGCTGCTCCGGGAACCAGCGTCGCAATTGCCATTCTCCCCCGCCCTCAGCCCCCGCTTCCTCCGCCCCCTCCTCCCACCCCTTCTTCCCGCCCCGGCTGCCCCGCCCCGCCCGCGTGCCCTGCGTCATGGCGTCACGCCCACCGGCCCGCCGCGGGCGGCTCTGGGACGCGGTCGTTCCCTTGCGCACGTTCGCCCCGCGCCGCCCCCGGGGTGCCCCGAGGGCGGTCCCCACGTCTGTCCCTAGCGCAGGGCAGTTTGCTGCCCCTCCCGGCCGCAGGACTTCGCCCCGAGCGGGCTGGGCTGTGGGGCAGGTGCCTCCCTGCCCGCCTCTCGGTGGCCCCCAGAACGTCTCCTCCAAGAACAGGTGGGGGTGGCCGGGGCTGCGCCCGAGATGGAGGGAGATGCCGGCTTGAGGACCCTGGCCCTTGGCATTCCGCACGGCGCTCATTCCTTTGTGTGCTCACCGTTCACCTGCGTGATCGGCGATCCTAGGGAGAGAAGGGCCGGCATGTTGCAGCTCTCGCCGGCTCTGGCGAGGAAATGTTCTGTCCCGGAGAGTGGAACACCCTGTACGTGCGCTGCCCTCTTTTCGTTTTAATGGACCTCAGTCTTCGCACAGGCTGCTAGGAGCAGCGCTTGGCCATAATAACACCCTACGGGAGAGTTTGGAGAGTATCTTCCACTCACCTCTTATTTCATTTTTTTTTTTTTTTTGGTATTTCACCAAGTCATTTACGTATTCAGAATTTCTATTTCAGTCCTTATTGATCTCTAATACATTCTAAATTACTTTCATACGGCTTTTCCCCCCCATCCCCTCAGATCTTTTAAGCCAGTCATACCCCCTTTGAATTTTCTAACCTGCACAAGACTTGGTATAGATTCTTAGTTGAATAAACAAATTCAGTCCGGGCCTGGTTCATTTCCTCCTAGTTTTTCTCTTCAAAATTTAAATCACTCTTCTGTGGAACACTGAGAAACGCATGTGATAGATGCTGGACAGAATGTCCATTTGCCATCTGTTACTTAACTAAATATATCCCCCTCTCAATCCTTGTTTTAGTGTGTCTGTCTAATTTAAATTAGAAACCACGGAACCATGGTCTGTGTAACTGTACTTAGTATCTTTGGTAACCCAGTAAATGTTTGCAAATTGGAAAATTGAACAAGCCAGGCAGTTTAGGGCTAAGTATCTTTGACCAGGAAACTTAAAGGAAGTAATTGTGGGTATGTTTATTTTCATTTATAGGAAGTTTTAAAGCTGTTATATATACCTATAAATGCTACTTGAAAGCTGCCAGCAATTTTATCTATGGGATACTTTAAGCCTACAGATAGTACAAGAATAGTAAGGTAAATGGATTTATGGGACGGTATCCATACATAATATAATTCTTCTTAAAAATACATCAACATGTTAAACAATATTTCAGCACAGACGGGGCATTGGCTTGGAAGGGGGTTTGAATAAAGAAGTTGTGCAGAATGAGAATGGTCTTACACTCTGTACAGTTGTCATATTTTCCAGAGATGCCTTTTCTGGTTTTCTTGTCTTCCTAAATATTAGAAGGATTTCCTATTCTTCACAAGGCCAACATAAATCTATTAAGAAGCAAATACCTCTCAAACATCTCCAATCAAATCCCCACAGGCACCTCAAACTCAGGGTGTCCAAGATGGAATTTGTTATCTTTTCTTCAAAGTTTGTTTCTTTTATTCACCCAGGCCTACGCCAGAAATCTCGGATTCTTCCCAGTCAATCTTATTTCTGTCACTTCCAATTCATAATCAACCACCAAGTCCTGTGTATTATGGTGGTAATACACCATAATGGGAAATGGTGTAAAAGTGGAAGTGAAAGAGACCAATGAGATTACAATAATAGCTACTCTTTGTTGAGTACACACTACACGACAGCTACTGTCCTGAGTGCTTTGAAAGTATTAAGCCATTTAATTATCATAAGAGTCCCCAAAGGTAGGGGGACTGTTATTACCCCATTAATAAATTAGGATCTGAGGCTCAATAGGTTAAGTAATTTGCTCAATGTTGCATAGCCAGTAAGCGGCAGAGCTGGGATTTGGACCATCCAGGCAGTCTGACTCCAGAGTTTATACTCTTCTCTCACTCCTCCCCCAGCTCCCTCCATTGGTGTCACAGTCCTAGTGAAAATTCCTTTAGGCACACTAAGCTTCTTGCAGTTCTACAAATGCTCCCTCCTTTCCTTCTTCCTTCTCTTCTCTCTCCCTCTTTCTTTCATATACACACCTTTCTTTCTCTTTGTAGGTGCTACCTCACTTTTTGGGTGCTACTCTGCCTAGAACCCCTCCTTCCCTCTCCTGTGCCTGGCTCATTTATCAACTTTCGCTGGTGCTGACAGGCTAAGTCAAGCCCACTTTCCCGACCTCCACAGCAACCCTGTGCTTACCTCTATAATTTTCTGTATAAAACACCACATTATCATTATTTGTAGCTGTTTCCCACTAAACATTGAAGGCAAGGAGTGTAATGCCTGACACATACAGGAGAAAAGAAGAAAGCAAGCAAGGAAGCTTAGCAATGCATGGAACATGCCTTCCCTAGGTGCTGGGAGACACAAATGTGGTAAAGCATTGTCCCTGCCCTCAAGCAGCTTATAAACTTGTCAGGGAAACAAAGGGAAAATCACTCTAATACAGGGGTGAGGAAACTTTTCATGTTGGAAGGCTGTATTAATTTAGCTGTAATCAAATGAGGTCACATTCAACAAACTTCAATTGGATATACTTAAAAATGTACATTATTTTGTAAAAATCTAACTACTGTGTACTTAAGAATTTCAAAAAATAAAAACTTTGTTAATTTTAAAGTTAACTAACCTTTTAATGACTTTTTATGTCTGCTTTCTGTTGGAAAGCATTTGAATATTTGGTTGCAGCATGGAGGTCTGCAGTTTCAGTTGATCCTCTAGATGGGTATCAGTCATTTGTGACCTTGAGGGCATCTTGATTTGGGTTAAGTAGGAGAATGTAGATTCGCAGCAATAAGCAGTTGAAAAGCAAGAAAGCATTCTTTGGGCATGATGCTGAAGGCTTGGGTATTGTGCATTTGTCCATATTTCAATTGGATCTTTCTTAGGATCAAACCATGACTTTAAAATGTCATCTTCTGAGAACTCAATCAATTCCATCTGTAGTTCTTTAAGTGCGTTGGTGACATCAACTAGGTGAGGCTAAAATGCTCGTTTGAGTGTGATGTCATGATTCTCAAAGACAGTAAACCTTTCATTTGTATTCTCCAATTAATAGGTCTACAACAGCTGCGTATTCTTCAAATGATTCACATACATCATCCTGCTCATCAATGACCTTTGCTAACTGGGGAAAATGTTCATCCAAAATTTCCTTTTGAAGAAATGTTTTGAAAAAAGATAGCTTTTTTGGAGATGCTTGGATTTTTTGTCACATATCATATATAGATTTAGTTTTACCTTGCAAAGAAATATTCAAGTCATTTTGATTTGACATGGTATCACACAGAAATGTTGCATTCCTGTAGAAATCTTCTTTCGATAATTCATATTGCTGATTCTGTTTTTCATAAAATTGAACCATCTGTTCTCACAGAGATAAAATTTTGTCTAACACCTGTCCCTGCAGTAGCCAATGCACTTTAAAATGATATTGCAAATCTTCACTGAATAATACCTCATCCTTCAGCTTTAGCATGTTATGAAACTGATGATGTTGGGTTGCATTTGCAGGCATATAGTTTACAATACTTACAACTTGTTGCAAAGTGTCACTTAAAATAGTAGCTTTAGCACAGAGATCTTGCTGATGCAGGATATATTGAAAAGAAATGAGAGCATCTAGATCTGTTAATACTTCACTGAGTCAGTAGCATCAGTTGATTCATCCAAAGCAACTGAATAATGTATATTTTCCTCTTCAAGTGTTGCGTGAAGTAGTTCTGTTAAGTTGAAGGCTAATTCTTGCTGCTGATCATTATGTTCTCCTTGAAAGAGGCAGTTGTTTGTACTTTGAAACGTTATCAGGATCTAAGCATCCTACAGCTTCCACAATAAATTCTTTCACAATTTCTACATCACTGAATGATTCAGCTTCCCTTTTCCCTCAAGTATACAAACCACTTTATAAGTTGCTTCAATGGTATTATTTCCACGTCTTATTGCTGCTTGAAAGAACTACCTTTGCTTTTGTTTTTCATGTTTTTTCATCTTTGTGCCTCTCCCTCTAATTTAAAATATTTGAGGTGCTTATGAGTGTTATAATGCTGATGAGCACTCAATTTCTTTCATATTGCTATTGCAGTATCACAAAGCAAGCAAATCGTCTTATCTTTAGCAGAAATAAGATAATATTGCAATTCCCAATCCTCATTAAAAAAATCTGTTTTCATGTACTCACCAGCCAATTGGTATTCGCTGATCAACACCTAAGTGGACACACAGGAACAACATTTATCGCATGTCGGGCAGACGGGAGGCGGGAGGAGGGGATGGGTATATACATACATAATGAGTGCGATGTGCACCATCTGGGGGATGGTCAGGCTTGAGGCTCCGACTGCAGGGGGGAGGGGGACAAGGGCAATGTATGTAACCTTAACATTTGTACCCCCATAATATGCTGAAGAAAAAAAAGAAAAAGAAAAGATAATATGGATAGTAACAAAACATAAAATTTGACAAATTTAAAAAAAAAATCTGTTTTCTTCAGCATTATCTTGGTCTTCTTTGACATAATGAGCTGTTAATCAGACAGAATTAAAAAATACAGTTGAGCTACTATTCACAAATTCCACTTCAAACAGAAACACAGTTAACTGTTTTCAAAAGTTGTTACCAGTCCAGCCTACTTGACCCCCATAAATTCTAGCCAACCAGCCTCCTGTGGTAGTGGCGCCAGTCAGGTGGGGGAAGTTAGAACTAAATCATGAGCATAGCAGCTGTCATTTTAGCCCTTATGGCTTACCAATGTTTTAATTGTGCCAGTCAATCTGGGAGGATTATTTTCTTGAAACTTCATTTTATTCTTTGCTATTTTAAATATGTTCATTTAAAAAATAAAATAAAAATATAAAAGGTGAACAAAAAGGATTTGTTCTATAAAATTTGTATTCAGTCAAAAGGTCGCACTTAAGGATCTAGAAGGCCACAAGTGGCCTTCAAGCCGCAGGTTCCCCACCCCTGGCATATACCCTAGAGAAAGTCTCCTGCATGTAAAAAAAAAAAAGAGATATGTATAAAAATGCTCATTTATCTCACAGTTAAAATGAATGAATTTTTTTCTGATGGCTGTGTATGGTAAACTAAAAATAAAAATAAATGAATGAACTAAATTTCCATGTATCAACATGGATACGGTAGATCTTGAAAACAATGTTGAGTTTTTTTAAAGGCTGTAAAATCATACATTCAGTACAAAATGATTTTATGTAAATATTTTGTTTAATAAAAACTATGTTTGAAAACATAAAACAATAGAATATACTATTTATGCATTCGTACTTACATAGTAAAAGTATGAAAAAGTGAACCAAATAGGTAAAAATTTCAGAATAACAGTTCCCCAGGGGAGGACAGGAATTGGGGTATGGGAAGGTACAACATGGGCTTCCATTCTGTAACATCTCATTTCTTTTGTTTTAAAAAGTAATGCAAATATGAGAAAAATTAGCATTTATTCTTACAGGGGCTACACAGATTTGTTACCTTATTCTCTGAAAGTTTTTGAATTTTAAAAAATACTTATATCCTAAGAAAAATAAAATACTACACAATATCATGCTGGAAAAGAGCAGGAATCACCACACAGAGCATGAGCTCACTAATTTTGGGGTCAAAATTTTTTTGTAGCAGATTTAACTAGATGCCCAATTTATCAATAAAATAACTCAGTAAACCATCTACAGAATCTCTGACATAAGATGAGACCTAAGATCTCACTCTGTCACCACAGCTAGAATGCAGTGGCATCATCATAGCTCACTGTAACCTCAAACTCCTGGGCTTAAGTGATCCTCCTGCCTCAGCCTCCTGAGTACCTGGGACTCCAGGTATGCACCACCACACCCAGCTAATTTTTTTTCTATTTTTTGTAGAGATGGAGTCTTGCTCTTGCTCAGGCTGGTCTTGAACTCCTGGCCTCAAGCAATCCTCCAGCCTCAGCTTCCCAAAGTGCTAGGATTACAGATGTGAACCACCGTGCCGTGTGCCTTGCCGGAATACCTATCATTGAGTCTTGTAAATTCAGTGTGTCCTCCAAAATAAACTAGTTGTAAAATGTATCCTCAGTAATTTGGTTATGGTGAATTTCTTTATTCGGCTTTCTGTTGGCTGCAAACCACAGACAGGGTGCAGCCCCTAGACCCTTCACAACATTGTCAAGGGCAGCAGAAAGAATGGTCACCTGGCGACTGTTACAGGCCACATGTTTCTGGCAAACACTCCACCTCGTGGGTGATCATTGTCATCTGGACTGTGCATTCCCAAATCCAGTTCCCCAGCCTTGCCTCTTCCTCTCCCTTTCTTCATCTCCAACAGCACAGGATTTCACTCTGAGGGTAAATCCCTGTGAATGCTATCAAACTAGGCTGTGCAATTCCGGTAGTGAGTGGTCTTCATTACATTGTTTGGTATCAAGGTTCTGGGTTGTAACTAAAATGTTCCAGCTTGAAAATGAATCTAATCTCTGTTTGTTTTTGTTTGGAATCTTTTCACTCCAAATGATAATGTAGTTGAAGAATGCTAAAGCCAGCATTACTTAAAGTGCTATTCTTTGGTTAACATATAAGTGAGGAAATTATTCTTTGAATACATTTAAATACAATCCCTTTCAGTTATATAACTAGCAAACAGTACCAGTTTGTTTGTTCATGCACATTTTTTTCCATACCTGCCTTGTTTCAAAAATGATAAAAGATGAGTTACAAATATATATAATACTGCACCAGAAAAATTTAATCTGGAGTTAGTGAAGAAATAGGAACAGAAGATTTAATCCAGGAGTGAGTTGAGTATACAAAGTACATCCTGTTAAATCTTACACACAAGCCGGAAGCAGACCACATATATGGCTGTAAGCATTCTCACAGCCAAGGGAAATACTGTCAGTTCCACAATTAGGTATCCAGAAGATAAGAACAAATGTGGATAATAAACAAGGGAAACACAACTTTACCAGGTGCTAAAACCAAAGAAAAAACATTTTTCCAGATATCGTGAGAGAGAGAGTAAATATAGCAACAAGTTTGATGGTTCTTTCTTATAAATCCCTTACTGTAGACCCAAAGTACTACATCAAAGTGAATTCATTAAGGAAATCTGAGGGCAAGAAGGAGCCATGGCAGGGGATCGGGGGCTGGAGGGAAGGAAAGGGGTTTTCTAGGCACAATCCAGGAACTGAAACATCACAACAATTGGCCTTGACAGGAGGCTCCTTACCAGTATGACCATGTCCTACCCAGGACCATTTGAGAGTGAAAGGGGATATTATCAATAATTAATCCTCACAACAGGCATAAGCCATGACTGTCCAGGACAAACAAATGGTCACTCTAAGTCATTGCTCATCACCCACTGACATCCTGCTCCCAGTGCAACCTGTCACTGGGGACCTAGTGGGCCAAACTCATCCTGTCCAACAGGGAGTGAGTCTACCCAGCTCTAGTGATAGGAGACTCTGGGGCTTTCTGATGCAGGTCACCAGCACAGAGTGGGCTTGCCTGTAAGTCAGCCAAATAGTGAAGGTAATCAAGGAAGACTGGAGTAAGCAACTAGGAACCATGGCCTGAGGATCCATCAAGAAAAGTTTAGGGAGGATGTCCAGAGAATGGGTGGGGAGAGGGAATAAATCACGTTGCAGGTAATTGCATGGGTCCCCTGTAGAGGAAAGAAATATTTTCCTTTCTCCCCAGCACTCTGGGCAGGGCCCAGTGAGAGATCTATCAGAAGAAAACTCCTTGAAGTTAGAATATTATCGTAATGGCTGAAGCTCTTAAACTGTGGTCCTCAACCCTGTGATATGAATTATATGGAAAGCTTTTTAAAAACTAGATAGATTCCAGGACCCTAACCCCACAGATAAAGATTCTGTTAGTCTGAGATGGAACCCAGGAATCTTTTTAAACAACCACTCCAAGTGATTCTGGTAATGTTTAAAAATTCTGGTAATCTTTAAAAAGATTCTAGCCTGCACTTGGGGAAATACCACCATAAAGACTGTTTAAATAGTCCTTCAGGGAGTCTAACCTTCCCACAAGGAAGAGCACCGTTAGTAAGTAGTACAGTGCTGGTTTACTCCTGTGGAAGGTGGGGGGTGGGATAAAGAGTAGGGGTAGGAGGGATAGGTGGATGATCAGAAATCAACCTTCAGCCACCTGAAGGACTTTTCCATCACGGGCCCCAGGTCCTTGATTTGGGAAAGTCCTCTCCCCCATAGGCTCCTTATATGGTCCTAACAGTTAAGAGAACTTCTCAAGCAGGGACACAGATGACTCCATTTTAGAAGTCCTACTTGGAATAACCCCACTCTAACGAGCTTCCTTTTACCTAGGAGCAGTGGGTAACATTTATTGATGATTTACTGTGTTCCAAGCCTAAATACTGTATCTACATTTACTCATTTAGTCCTGAGAACAACCCAATGGGGTAGGTAATTTTACCCCCATTTTATAGTTGTGCACATTGAACAGGACAACTGTCATGTACATCCACAGGGTACTGGGCACAATGTGGTCTATGTCTGTGGTATCCTCTCAGTATGCAGGACACAACCTTGGCAGCAGTACACACTGGTCCTGGAATTGTGGTTCATACAAGTTGGGTAATGTTCCCAGGGTCCCACAGCTAGAATTGAAGCTCTGAAACCTCATAGATGAGAAAAATGAGGGAACTGTATAAGAAGAAATTTCGAGGACCCTGCTGGGAAGAGAACTGAACCAACTTGGAAATCAGTATATTTAGTCACACAAGGACAGGTAAGGGTGAGAGATCAAGTAGGGGACATGTGGTGAAAATCAATAACAGGTGCATTTGGATTCTCAGAGCCCTTCCAGTAAAAGTTTCAAAATTATTAATTCAGGGAGATGAATGCCCCCACATCAAGGTCCTTTAGGCCTGTTTCCTCATCCTTATAATGATGGTAATGAAAAAGACTTTCTTCATAGGATTTCTGTGAAGATTTGGTAAAATAATAAACATAAATAATTTAGCACAGTTCCTGGCACTTAGTAATAGCTCAGTACAGGCATACCTGGGAGATGTTGTGGGTTCAGTTCCAGACCACTGCAATAAAATGAGTATGGCAGTAAAGTGAGTGGCATGAATTTTTTGGTTTCCCAGTGCACATAAAAGTTATGTTTACACTACACTGTAGTACAATAAGTATACAATAGCATTGTGTCTAAAAACAATGTATATACCTTAATTTAAAAATACTTTATTGCTAAAAACTGCTAACGATCATATAAGCCTTCAGCAAGTTGTATAATCTTTTTGCTGATAGAGGCTCTTGCTTTGATGTTGATAGCTGCTGACTGATCGGGGTGGTGGTTGCTGAAGGTTAGGGCGGCTAAGGCAATTTCTTAAAATAAGACACAAAAAACTTTGCCACATCGATTGCCTTTTTCAAAAGATTTCTCTGTAGCATGCAATGCTGTTTGATACCAGCAGTAAAATTGGAGTCAATCCTCTCAAACTCTGCCACTGCTTTATCAACTAAGTTTATGGAATATTTGAAGTCTTTGTTGTCATTTCAACAATGTTCACAGCATCTTAACTGGGAGTAGTTTCCATCTCAAGAAACCAGTTTCTATGCTCATCTGTAAGAAAGAACTTCTCATTTGGTCAGTTTTTATCAAGATATTGCAGCAGTTCAATCATATCGTCAGGCTCCACTTCTAATTCTCTTAAATAGTTCTCTTACTATTTCTACCACGTCTGCAGTTACTTCTTCCATTGAAGTGTTGAACCTCTCAAAAACATCCATGAGGGTTGGAATCAACTTCTTCCAAACTCTTATTAATGTTGATATTTTGGCCTCCTCCCATGAATCACAAATGTTCTTAATGGCATGGTGAATCCTTTCCAGAAGGTTTTAAATGTACTTTGCCCAGATCCATCAGAGGAATTACTATGTATAGCAGCTATAGCCTTATGAAATGTATTTCTCAAATAATAAGACTTGAAAGTCAAAATTACTCCTTGATCCATGGGCTGCAGAATGGATGTGTCTTAGCAGGCATGAAAACAACATTCATCTCCCTGTACATCTCCATCAGAGCTTTTGGGTGCCCGGTGCATTGTGAATGAGCAGCAGTATTTTAGAAGAAATAATTTTCTCTGAGCAGTAGGTCTCAACAGTGGGCTTAAAATATTCAGTAAACCATGCTGTAAACAAATGTGCAGTCATCCAGATTTTGTTGTTCCATTTCTAGAGCACAGGCAGAGTAAATTTATCATAATTTTAAGAGCCCTAGGATTTTCAGAATGGTAAATGAGCATTGGCTTCAACTTAAAGTTACTAGCTACATTAGCCCCTAACAAGAGTCTGACTTCTCTTCTCTAGCTAGGAAAATCCTAAATGGCATCTTATTCCAATAGAAGTCTGCTTTGCCTACATTGGAAATCTATTGTTCAGTGTAGCCACCTTCATTAATGATTTTAGCTTTAGATCTTCTGGAAACGTACTGCAGCTTCTCCATCAGCACTTGCTGCTTCATCTTGTGCTTTTGTGTTATGGAGATGGCTTCTTCCTTAAACTTCATTAACTAACTTCTGCTAGCTTTGAAGTTTTCTTCTACAGCTTTCTCACCTCTCTCAGCCTTCATAGAATGAAAGAAAGTTAGGGTCTTTTGTTCTGGATTAGGCTTTTGCTTAAAGGAATGTTTTGGCTAGTTTGATATTCTATCCAGACCTCTAAAACTTTCTCCATATCAGCAATAAGGCTGGTTTGTTTTCTTATCATTCATGTGTTCACTGGAGTAGCACTTTTAACTTCCTTCAAGAACTTTTATTTTCCATCACAATTTGGCTAACTGTTTGGTACAAGGGCCTAACTTTCAGCCTATCTCAGCTTTCGACATGTGTTCCTCACTAAGCTTAATCATTTCTAGCTTTCGATTTAAAGTGAGAAACATGCAACTCTTCCTTTCACTTGAACATTTAGAGGCCACCGTAGGGTTATTAACTGGCCTAATTTCACTATTGTTGTGTCTCAGGGAATAGGGAGGACTGGAGAGAGAGAGAGAGAGAGAGAGAGAGAGAGAGAGAGAGAGAGAGAGAGAGAGAGAGAGAGAGAGAGAGAATGGAGGGAATGGCCAGTCAATAAATACAACATTTATTGATTAAGTTCACTGTCTTGTGTTTGGTGGTGCCTCAAAACAATTACAATAGTAACATCAAAGATCACTGATCACAGATCACCATAACAGACATAATAATAATGAAAAAAGTTGAAACATTGTGAGAATTACCAAAATGTGACATAGAGACACAAAGCGAACACAAGCTGTTGGAAAAATGTTACCAATAGAATTGCTAGATGCAAGGTTGCCACAGACCTTAAGTTTGTAAAAAAAAAAAAAAAAAAAAAAAAAAAGGCAATATCTGTGAAGCACAATAAAGTGAAGTGCAATCGAATAAGGTATGCCTATAAATATTAGCCATTACCAATGGTGTTATTTTAAGATGAGTGGATATATGATTCAGTGGCTTATATTTGAAGATAATGTGTCATAGAAAGTTTTTGAAGAAGAAAGAAAACTTTATTGTTCGCTGTAGTATCATTTTTGAAAGTTTTATATTTATGTTTTCCTTTTCCTTTCAAATTATGTTTAATATTTTTGGTGGAATCTTAACATGAAAATGGGAAGAGGATACAGGGCATTTAAGCAAGAAGAAAACAGCAGGGAAAGGCAACAAAGTAGAAAATAACCCCTGCTGGTGCTGGACAGCCTGTTTTTGCAGGAGGACCATCTTTCACCCTTCCTTTCTGCCATCCATTCTGTTTGATGGAATTGTCACTGTAGCTGCATGTATGTATGTTAGTTGAGAAACTCACCAGCAATTACCAAAAACAATTCTGTTTTTAGTATGGTTCCAATTTTAAAAATCCTACCTACCTTTGCCAGGGAAATCCCATCAGAAATATATTAGGGGAAGACATATCTAAATAGTTATTTCCTGGCAAATGTGGTTGGAACCCAAAATGGCTAATTAAAAGTTCATATGATATAAAAAGATAGGCTACCAGCCTGAGCAAAAGAGAGACCCCATCTCTACTAAAATAGAAAGAAATTAATTGGCCAACTAAAAATATATAGAAAAAATTAGCTGGGCATGGTGGCACATGCCTGTAGTCCCAGCTACTTGGGAGGCTGAGGCAGAAGGATTGCTTGAGCCCAGGAGTTTGAGGTTGCTGTGAG
>CAUYRT010036374.1:0-46008 GCA_963574885.1 Lepilemur ruficaudatus
TATAGGAAGCCTACAATGCTATAGAATTCTAGAAATTATTCCTGCTGTGTCCTTTAACCAATCTCTCCCTATCCTCCACTCCCCCTACCCTTCCCAGCCTCTAGAAACCACCACTCTACTCTCTGCTTCTACGAGACCAGATTGTTTTAGCTTCTGCATGTGAGCAGGAACGTGCGGTATTTACCTTACTGTGCCTGACTTATTTCACTTAACACAATGTCTCCAGGCTCATCCAGGTTGCAGCAAATGACAGGATTTCAGTCTTTTTCGTGGCTGAAGAGTATTCCGTTGTGTGTATACACCACATTTTCCTTGTCCATTCATCTGCTGTTGGACACTTAACGACTTGATTACTGTGAATAGTGCTGCGATAAACACTGGATGTGCAGATATCTTTTTGATAGTCAATGCTGTGATCTTCTTGAAAGTAACAGATTGGGCAAAACTTGGCCCAGGAAAAGATGTCGTCACCCTCTCACTCACTGGCCTCATTCATGATTTATAGTTTGAATCCCTGGACAAGGGGCTCTGTTAGGTGCCCTGGGGAATGCTGGAGTGAGTAAGATGTGGATGGGTCCTACATTTAAGAACAAGGGGATACCCCAATTCTGCTAAAGTGACCTGAAAATATAAAATATAGATCTCTTGCTTTCTCCACTAAGTGTATTTAAACATTTAGATAATGTCAGAGTATGCATAGAATGTGTTCTCTTTAATTATAGCATGGGGGTCACTGCTTAGATGATCATTTCTCCAATCTGACAGCTCTAGAACTTGTGAAGATGGTGGTCGCCCCCCGCCAAAGCCCCCAATGCAGCACCCTCCTGCCTGCAGAGTGGGTCCTAAGAACACAATTCTGTGGGTTCTCACATAGGGCACCACACTTTCATATGTGTGTAGAATATTAACTCTTGTTTCTAGTCCAGGGACAAAATGGAAAAAGTCCTAAAAATCCTGTTGTCATTATATTAGCTTTGCAAAAGCACCATATTTGCTATGCCTTTTGGTATTTTAGATCTTATTATTTATAATGTTAAAAGTTGATAAAATTGTGTCTGTAAATATCGGTATTTGAATTTACAAGGCTCTGAAAAATCTTATAGTTTTGTGAAAAATTTAGCTGTATCAAATTAATCTGATCTCTTTTCTGTGGCAGAATGAAAATCCTGGTTAGCCAGAAAGACAGGGTTTTACTGCGTACTCACCTGGATAGATTTCCTAATTAGACGTGTCACAGGACACAGTCTAGCAACCACAGTGACAGCGAAGCCGGCACGCGGCGGTCGGTGCCCGGGAGACGTGGCCCCACGTTGGTCACATCAGACCCTTCTCGCTCTTCTGCTCCACCGTGTCTGTGGCACGCGTATTTCGGGTAGATTTTATTCTGTTTCATGTTTTTGAGAAGAGAAAGGAGAGTTATTTCTTGGCTGAAGACTTAATTCTGATTTTAGGCCATCAGTCCTCAGACCTCAGCTCATCATTTAGTTTCCGGAGAGGAGGAAATCAAAGGTAGGAATGAGTTAACAGAGGTAACTTGGGTGAGGCGCAGACACCTGAGGGCATCCTCTCAGCTAGTACTGTCTGCTGTGGAGAATAGCCTAGGATGAAGTCCAGCCCTTCTCAGTTAGTCCTAAGTCAAGTTCCATACCCGTGGCCAGTCTAAGAATTAATATCATCTGGAATTTTATTTAGGTGGCAAAATTTCATCTTGATTTTGTTCTGATGTGCTGTTCAAGTGCTGGGTTATTTTGAACAAGGTGTCCTATTCATAGAAGCCTATCAATGATGAAGACAATTAATACGGCAATTCCGTACATTCTGTGAGATAATCGTGGGTATCTGGAGAATACCAACTTTTAATGTCTCTTAATGCTTCAGCCACCGGGACCCCTGGATCTGGGCAGGGAAGGATGAGTGAAGGAGCTCGAGGTGGCAAAGCTGACTGGGCGAGTGTCCCGTGGCGCGGGATGTGATGCTGGCTTCATTATACCCCCTGGAAGCCAGTGCATGAGGTCCTGTTGCTACACAGCAAATGACTCCAACATGTAGCAGCTGAAGACAATAAACATTTATTATCTCACACGGTTTCTGAGGGTCAGGGTTCTGGGGCTGGCATAGCTGGGTGCTTCTGGCTCTGTTTCTTGTGAGCAAACTACTGACCAGGGCTCCAGGCATCCGAAGACCTGATGGGGCTGGGAGACCTGCTTCCAAGCTCGCTGGCTCCCAGGGCTGCTGGCAGGAGGCCTCGGCTCCTGGCCACGGGGCCGCTCTGTGGGGCTGCTAGTGACTCGGCCGCTGGAGTCCCCCAGAATGAGTGACATGAGGAAAAGCGTGTGTGTGAGAGAGTGTGTGTGTGAGAGAGACAGAGAGGAAGAGGAAGATGAAGATGAAAGCACAGTCTTTCATAACCTAATTTCAGAAGGCATACTCATTACTTCTGCTGTGTTCTACTGGTCACACAGAGCTGCCCTAGTGGGACAGTGCCGGGGTCACTGGGCCCGGTTTACAGCTGCAGTGACTGGAAGGGCGGGAAGTCCTCTATTTGACATGTTTATCTGGAAAATGAGACCCGTTCTTCTTTCTTTTTTTTTTTTTTTTGGCCTCATTAAATACAAGTAGCAAGGTTCTAATGAGCTTCTCTTTTGGAGTAAGTAGTGAATGCCAAAACACCTTATCGTAATGATGGAAAATACTTTTGCACACTATGGCCTGTCTGGGCCCGGCCCTCCCAGCCACGGGTGGGCGGTGCTGGGCTGGCAGAGGACAGACCTGTCCCCTCAGCTGGAGGTGAGGACCCGCGCCCTGCAGAGCGAGTGTGGAGCCCGTGACACCCAGGCCCACCTGTGACGCCCAGGCCCGCCCTCCGCGGTGGCGTCGAAGCGAAGCCCTGCATCCTGCATCCGGACGCTCAGACGGCGGAGTGGAGGGCCGGGGAGGTGCGCGCAGAGAGAATCTTCAAAGAAGTCGGGAGTATTTACAGGTAAGTCAGGGGGAAATGGGTCCAAATCTTGCCCCTCAGCGAGTGAACCTGGACGGGGTGAGTCTGGGTGGAGACCGTGGCGGGGGTTCCGTCTGCTGTCCCCAGAGCACCGTCACCAGTTCAGGTAACCCAGGCCCGGGCTGGGATCCTCGCCAGGTGGCTTCCGCTGCCCGCAGGCCACCAGGCGAGGGGGAGGCCGGGTGCAGGGCGGGATTAGCGATCACGAAAGATTAGGCTCCGTCCTCGGGCTGTAAGAGGCTTACGCAGCGGTGGAGATTTGTGTAAATGTTATTAACTTCGGCTAATTAGGACTCCTCTAAACCCGAGAAATCTGGATTCCAGAAGCACTTGGATCAGTTTACTGAATTACAAAGCAGCTTACATTTGCCTGTGGCTGGTGCTTGTTTAAATCCTCAAGTAGCAAAGGTTTTAGCTGAGGGTGTTCAACCTGGCCCGGGTAGAGCAACTGTCTACAGAAAACGTGGATTTGTCCGCCAGAGAGACTAAGATTTTGACCGTTCGGCGGCGACGGTGCAGGTGGGTCCGCCCAGTCCAGGCCGTTGCAGCAGCGCGAGGAGCCCCCTCACCTTAAAACATGGCCCAGCCTGTTCGGGCAGACAGGCTTGCGCGCACCTGCTCCCGGTAACGGTGCACGCAGGTGTTGCTTTTCCCCAGTTTCTGCCTGGCGGGCTCCGTGGAGATCCCCCTTCTGGTCCAGTTCCGTTTCTTGCACGATACTTCCTCTGCCGCCCGCTGCTCTCGCCCGACGCGCTGACGGTTCGGATGCCCGCAGACCTACAGAGCTCCTTGGCCTCCGCGCAGGTGCCTGTTTAAAGTTGCTTTAATGCGCAGTTTTATCAACCGGATTGTGTCGAGGTGTGCGTGCTCTCATGTGTGCGGAAAGGGCCGGCTGCCTGTGAACAGCTCCTCAGGTGCGGTGCCTTCCGTCCCTTCTCTGGCCGCGTCCCCAAGCGGTGCTGATCTGGTCCCTCGGGACTCGGGAGCGTGGAGAAGGGAACAGAGACTGAAAACTGGGCCTTTGCTTTGAAGCGCTGGGATACTGTCTACCTAACAGTGTTAAACTGTGTCCTCCAGAAATCTTGCTCCTCCCACGATTAGTGCAGGTAGGTGGGGCTGTGGCAGACAGACGCGTCCTCCAGAGAAGCGGGGGCCCTGTTCTTGGTGACTTTATGCTAACTTGCCTTGTCCTAGACTACTGTTTGCTCGAAAGTCTGGAGTCGTGGTTAAGAACGGTAGACCTGGGGACGCGCTCCCTGAGTCTGAATCCTGCCTTCCTCGCTGTTCGATCACGAGCAAGCTACTTAGCTTCTCTGTGTGTCAGTTTTCTTGTCTGAAAAATGGGTATGTCCCTATCTATCATCTATCTATGCCCCACATGCTGTAAGGATTAAAGGAGTAACGTACGCAAAGTGCTCAGAACAGTGCCTGGCACGCAGGAGCGTTTGATAAACGCTGGCGTTTGGAACAGTCCAGTGGGGCCTTTGGAACTGCCCGTCTGTATAACCGCCAGTGTTTTCTCTCCGTTTTCTCAGTTGCACAAGTGCCCGTTGCGCTGCGTTCACCTTCCACTGTCAGGGGCGTGCCCGTCCCTCTTTGAACTGAAGGGCACGAGAGGAAGGCGGAAACGTTGCAAAGTTGCTGATCCTGAATCAATAATTGTATCTATACCTTTAGCAAAATCCCAACCAAAACTTTAATGCTTTTTCTTTTAGAACTTGACAAGTCTTTTTTTGAAGTCCATAACGTAGAAGTGCATGAGAATAAAGTTGTTTGTTGTAAATTAATCATGGGGTACCTGTTATATAAAACAGTGTGATGAGAAACCAGAATGGGGTGAGAGAAAGGGTTCGCGGACCCCAGAGGGTGCCCACGTGCATCACAGTAAAGGGTGCCGGGCAGGGGAGCGTGCGGGTAATGGCCGTCACAGGGGGGTGGTCCTTTCCCACTTTCACAGCACCTGCTTCCTGAGCAGCTGAGCTCGATGCAATACCACGGAGCCAGTGTCAGGGAGACCAGGTGGATGTAGACTAGGGCGTCTTTTGTAGCCTGTTGGCCACGTAGCTAACGCTAGAGATGTGACCAGTTAGAGCAGTCGCAAATCATTTACCTATTTATCCCAATGACAAATGAGCCAATACTGAGCGTCTTCATCAAAATTTCAAACTTTAGAAAGCACATTGTGATTCGTTATCCATCCCATCTCACCCTTACTTTAGCCAAGGTTCAGGAGCAGCGTCCAGGCCCCCAGGTGCAGCTGTAAGATAGCCCCGTTCTTACACAGTTCTGAACGCCACTGTAAAGCCACATAGGCAAGACCACATGGGCTGGGGAGGATCCGGACAGACACGAGAGTGAAATATTTATTGAATTGGTGCTGCACATCAGCGAGGGAAGGATCAATTACTCAGTCAATTACATTTCAGTATGTTCTAGGCATTTGTTGTTTTTCCAGAGTAATCACTTCTATTTAATTATACAAATGGCTTTTGATTTTACTTTATGGCTGCTCAGAGACTGTTCTGATGGTAGTATTTTAGAAATATACCCCAAACACTCAAATTTGAAGGAAAACTTACTGCAGTTCTGCATCAAATTTTTGAAGCTATAACATCTGGCATGGCTTTGGTGGCATAGATGTTGGAGAAATTGAAAAATATAAAGGGAAAAAGACTATTGTTTGTTTTAGTTTGATTTTTACTGACATTTCATTGAATTTACTGGTGGTATCTCTTTTTATTTGATTTTTAGACATTTTCTTTTTAATGAAGCTATTTTTTTCCAATAGTCTGTTGTTGGCATCCCAATGCATGTCCAGTCATGAACTTTCACATTAATATTTCTTATAGTTTCTCTTTTTATACAGCAATGTTTAAATAGGCATGCTTAAAAATGCCCTTTAAAGATAATAAGTTTATCTTCAAAAATGTAACATTTGTTATCATTCGTGTTTAATGAATAACGTGCTCAATTCTGTCTCCTAAGTCTGTTTCTGAGACAAGAGGTTCCTTGGAGACCGAGCACAGGTACGCTGGCCTTCGGCAAATTGTCTATTTTCTCATTTTTATAAACTAATATATTGGCATTCCGTGTTGCAATCTCCGGGCCTGGCCTCCAGAAGGCTGGGTTAGTTTAAGTCAGTTCCCTGGAGCTTTTGTTAAATGCTCTTCCTCCTCCAGAACAGAGAATAAAAAGAACATTTCATAGCAGAGGTCAGAGACGAGATTCTACTACAAAATGGATTAGGTATGGTGCATGCTGAGGTTGAACGAAACAGCTTCTTTTGATCAGAAAGAAGATATTTCTTCTTTCTTGGTCAGAAATATCAAAAATTCCACATAGCTTGGTTTATAATATTATAATTGTACTATAATATTATGGAGTGTTGCTGTCTCTTTGTGTGTTCTGGTTTTATACTAATGACTAATTTTTAGCCAGATACTCTTGCATATTTTAATAGTCAAGGCAGGCATGTTTACAACAGAAAAATTGTTGTCGGTGCATAAAAGCAAATGAGGACTGAAAAAGATTTTGTCGGTACGGATGCACTCTCTTTTCTACCCTTTGTGGATCAGAAAGATTAGTCAGTGATTGCTTTAAATTATAGGTTCCTAATCTTCCCACCTAGCAGTCTCATGATCAGCAAGTTCTTATCTATTGCCAGCTAATTTTCTATTTGTGAAGTGTCTGTTTTGGAATGAGAGGCAAACTGCAAAAGAGAGTCTAAACTAAGGAGAGGAATAATGATAAAAACTCAAAATGCTCCGGCACACAAGAACAAAGCTGTTCGCATTTCACATCCTTGGCTATGTCACAGTCTGGCTCCAAGACGCTAGCAGAATCCGTGATATTTGCAAAGTTATGCTGCTGTTTCAAAGTAAATTTGATAGCAACCCTGAGTTTGATGTAATAAAATCCAAAATGAGGATATTCAATCTTAAACATTAATGGTGATCTGTCAGCTTTCCTCTTTCCTTGAAGCTAATTATATAGGCACCTCTTGCTAATGAAGATGGACACTCCTTAATTGGGCATGTATTTATTTGGGAACCAACTGAGCATTTATAGGTATTTCGTACGTGAATTTCATAAAGCAAATCAGAATAACAGAAGAATTAAATCCCTTTGATACTTAACATATAAAAACACATGGAAAAGCCACTTTGAAATGCCAGGTTTTCAAGGTGAGTACATGTTCTGAGTGAGCTTGATTGGGGCAGGTGGGGTGACGGACACACACCGTGTGAGAAGAATCGGACACGTGGGCTTGTTACAGTTTTCTCCTGTCACTATCTGTCTCGTTTTCCTCATTGGCGAAGTAAGTGTATTGCAGTAAATGGCATCAAACTTTCATAGTGCTAACGTGACCTTATGTTTGCATGTCCTAATGTCATCTCTGCAGTCTGGGAATTTTAGATGTTTGATGAACTAAATGGGGAAGAGGATCACATAGGGCCATTATTTAATTTTTCCAGATGCAGGACTTGAGATTCAAAAACATTTTGTTTCAGGCACTGTGCCAGGCACTTTTATTACTTATTCTACTGAAATAACTCTCCCCACTTAATAACTGCAGAAACCAAGGCAAAGAATTGGATTGAAATTGTTAAGACCACATAAGCAGGGCGTGGCAGAGCTGAGGGAGCCCGTGTCTCCTGACTTCTCTTCCTGTGTGTCCATCACCCCACCTGCTCCAAGCAAGCCCACACGGAACACATACTCACCTCAAAACCTGGCATTTCTTTCAAAGGGGCTTTTCCATGTGTTTTTATATTTTAAATATCAAATGGGTTTAATTCTTCAGTTATGCTGATTTGCTTTATGAAATTCACATAGGAAAAGCCTATAAATGCTTAGTTGGTCCCCAAATAAATACATGCCCAATTAAGGAGTGTTCATCCTCATTAGCATGAGATCTGCTGTCTCCAAATATAAAACTGTGTCCTTCCTTCTCTGACTTTGCATGATACTGTCATCTGGAGTATGGCCAGTATTAATTAACGTTTTCCCAGTGAGTCGTTTTGCAGATAGTCATGGGAGGTAATATGTGGTCTGGTTTGAAGAAATGCTGATGGAATGTCTGCCACTGATAATTAAAATTACCTTCATGGAATGATTATTTTGGAAATCAGTGACTCTTTAATCTTCCCACATTATTAGCTCCTCTTATTAAATTTCTGTAACTGGTAACAGAAATGTAACTGTTTTCCAAGTTCCTGGCCACATTATTGACAAGGTCATAATCCCAATTGTCCAAAAATAAAACTTAAAAATTTGTTACTAGCAAGAAACAAACATGGACATCTGGGATGGAAATTGAAGTTCCAACATGTTTCAAATAAGAGTCACCGAAAGAGATAATAAAGTAGTGAGGAAGAAGTAATTGGAAACATGATGACTGCAATTTTTCTAGAATTGAAAGAAGACATGAATCTTCAGGATGAAAAAGCACAATAAGTCTCAGTGATGATAAACAAAAACACATTTACTCATAGGCACATTATCAGAAAACTGTGCAGCTACCAAAGAGAAAACACAGAATGTTTACAGAGGAAGGACAATGAAAATGTCTATCTCCAGGAGAAACGGATGTCATACAGTGAGGGACGGGTGAGCTGGGGCGTCGGCTGGACGATGGCAGTGGCCTGCCTCAGACCCTCCTGCCACTTCTTCCCAGAGAACCACGTCGTCACAACGGAGCCCAGGTGAAGTCACACAGAGCTCCATCATCCCAACTGCCAGGAGGCAGAGAAAAGCAAACGTCGCAATTATCCAAAAGGAAAGAAGTAAGTACCCAAGGAACTTCCGTCGCCATTGCGAGCCACTGCGTTTGGAAAACAGGGCAGAGGAGGCCCCGAGACCACGAAGAATAGAAGAGGAGAGCAGGAAACTAAAATGTAATGTAGACCAAGTCACTCTCAGGAAAAGCCCAGCGTGAGTCTAATCTGCCAGACATAGGTTGGCAGATTAGAGTGGCCGCAGGGCAGGGATTTGGAAGTGAGCAGCAATAAATTGCGTAGCTTCCAGGAAACAGGGCTTCCTGGGGAGATCTGGGTCTACCACGAGGGTGCCTGTCGGGGATGTGTCAGTGTAGAGGGAGAAGGAACAGGGGCAAGTGAAGAATTTGCAGACACAGAGAAACACCACACCAGCCTTCCCCTTTGCCAATGTCACCGTGTAATAAACTGTGCTTTACTGTAAACTGATGGGCAAGAGGTTGGAACTAGGAATCCTATCCACAAATCCCTAGGAATGGAAAAAAAATCAAAGCAACTTCATATAAAGTTTCTCTAAAAAAAAAAAAAAGAAAAATGCAAATCATAGCATATCCACTAATGAAAAATTTCCCCCCACAAAACCATGAACTAGAAGAAAACTACTAGACTATTCTAAACAGAATTAAATATGTCTATAATTTATATATTAATCTGAATGTATAAACATACTCTGAATAAATATCTGAATGCATGTTAAAGCTCTGAATATATATAATCTATATATAACCTATATATTATATATATAATTATATATAATATATATAACCTATATATATAATCTGAATGTATATATATAATTTGTATACACACATATGCATATTTACCAAAGTTAATAGGAATCAGGAAAAAATATGGAAGCAAAAGACAAAAATTATCTCAGAAGTGAAGTGGAAAATTATTAGGTGTCTTAGGGTGAATCATTTGAAAAAGTTTAATAAAGAACATTGAAGAAAGATTACAATGAAGGAGATGAAAATAAAATAAATAAAATTGGTCAGAGGGAAAGTGGTTGACATGGAAGACAGGAAAAAAAAATGATCCAAAATAGATATAAATGCAGCTCTTGAAGAAATAAAACAAAATAAAGAGAAAGGACCAACATTTAAAACGGACACCCGAGTGAAAGTTTTGGAAAAAACTAAGAAAAAATAAACCCTCTTAAATCTATAGATTGAAAGAGGCTATCGTTTTTCTGGGGAAATTGAACTGAAATTATTAAATCTGAGACATAAAATTATTCATTGGAATCTTCAGAAAAAAATATTAAATGAGTTATAGGGTTAAATGAATTAGACAAGCTTAAGACCCGGCTGTCCTGAGTACCAGGCTCTAGGAAAGCAACTGAAAGTGTGCGAGCTCGGGCAGGGCCTTCCGCAGACGGCTCCGGGACGTCCAGTGCCCGGCTGGGGAAGAGGGACCTGGGGAGCTTTAGCATGGGACCAACGGTGATAGTTTAATGGTCTAATTGTTGAGCTACACTAAAACAATGTCACCTGTTCACATAAAGGAGACAGAGACAAACAATGGCAAGGAAAGGAAGAGATAAAGAAGAGAGCAGAATAAAGTCACCGACTAGTATGTAGAAAATAGGTGCAAGCCTATTTCTACATGTTGTTTAAACCCCACAGACCAGATAGCGAATTAGGTGAGAAAAAACAGAGAACCACAGCATGATAAAAGGCATAAATATACATTGATGATTATAAAAAATGCATAAGCTTTCCAAAAATACCCACCTAAAGAACTTAAATGGTAATAACAGAGAAGAGTCATCCTATAAAGAAACAGTGAATATGACATAATGCAACCAGTTATTATAAAATTAAATGACAGTTTTGAGACTAATATACCAGTCATATCAAAAAAGGTGAATGGGGTTAACTCTCCTATTACAGGAAAATTATTTTCACATTGACACACAAAACACCCCAAATCCATGCTTTAAACAAAGACATACCTCAAGCGTATTGGTTCAGAAAGGCTAAAAATAAAGGGATTAGCAAGGCATACCAGGCAAACGGAGACAAGGAGAAAATTGGCGTTGTGATCCTGATTTCAGAAAAACTAGATTTGGGCAATAAAAGCATTAAATGAAAAGACTTTATACTAGTAAAACTCACAATGAAACTATAACAGTTATGAACATATATGCACCAAATAACAACCACCCACATAAAGCAGAAACTATAGAAGATTCAAGGAGAAACATTATAAACACACTAATAATAGAAAAAAAAAACCTTTTACATACGACTCTTGGTAAAAGATGAGTCAAGTGCACAAAAAATAGTAAGAATATAAAGGATAGAAAACAACATCTGGAATAAAGTAGATACAACGTGTGTGTATCTGTATCCATAACTGTGTCTCTGTACCTCTCACGTCAGACCGCACCCTGAAAACAGGGAACACACCTTCCACACAATCACATACAGACCACTCACAAAAAGTACATGCTGCCTATATATTACATCACCAGGAAAGCATTGGCAAATCTCTTACAGTAGATATGTTACAAATAAAACTCTGACAAAAATACAAACAATATAAACATTAAAAAAGGAATTATACTTTTTAAAAAAACTTCCTCAACTTCTTCCATGGAAATGTAAAACCATCTTGAACTCTTGAATAAAGGGGAAATGTGAATTGAAACTTCCAAATTTCTAGAAATAAACAAGAACGCACATGTCAGAATTAATGAGACAGATTTAAAGCAGGGACTGGAGGAAACTTCAAGCCTTAAATGGCTCTAGCAAGGAAAACAAAAGAGAGGAAAAAATGAATTGAGTTTCTGACTTAAGAAGTTATTCAAAGAACAGCAAAATAAACAGAATGAAAGCAGTCAAGCGAATGATAAACATAAAGGAAAACACTACTGAGTTGTAGAACAGAAAAATATCAGATCCAACTAATAATTCAAACTCTTGGTTCTTTGAAAATACCTCCTCCACCCCAAAAACATCCACTGGCCAATAAATGAGAGAAAACATAAATATATAAAATATCTATAGATACAGAATATCTGACATTCATACACCTCTATGCAAATAAATTTTTAGGGAAATAAATTTATCTGAGTTGATCCCAATAGAAATAAGAAACTTATACCGATTTCCATAGAAGAAGTGGAAAAGCTATCCAGGCATTATCCCACAAGAACGTATAAGGCCCAGATGCCATCACAGTGGGATTCTACCATAGCATTAAAAGACTGGATAATTTCAAAGTTAGAAAATAATTGTTTCAGAGCACAGAAAATGAGCAAAAACTTCTGAATTCATTTTATGAATCCAGATTAACATTGACACCAATGAATACAACGAAAAATACAGAGATCAATGCTGCTTGCGAATATTAATGCAAAAATCTTAATTGTAGCATCAATAAACAGGTTGGAAAACCACAGTAAGAAAAAAGTACACCATGACCAAGTGGAATTTACAGCATGAACACAAATCTAGTTCAGCATTAACAAAATTTGTTAATATAATCCCCCATATTAATGAGTTCAAAAAGAAAAATCATATAATTATCTCCAAATGTGTTTTAAAGGCTTTGGCAAAAGTCAAAACCTATCCTATAAAATCTTTCAAGAAAATAGGTATGGATGGATATTTTCTTAACTTCCGTAATGTACAAATACTTCATTTTTAAAGCCAGACCCTCTTAATGGGGAGATGAGAGGTATCCCCATTGTGATCGGAACAAGGCAAGGAGGGCCGCTGTCTCTGTTACTATTAAGCATGTCACGGGAAGTGAATGCAATTAAGCAAAAGGGAACAATCAGAGGCATAAGAATTGGAATAGGAATAAAACCATGATTAAGAGCCCATGTAACAGCGTATCTGGAAAGCCCTAGAGAAGAAATAATAACACTAACTCGAACAATGAAAGAATTCATCAGGGTAGTCAGATATAAACTTTACACACAGAAATCGATAGTCTTCACATGCAGAAAAAATAGCCAGTAAGAATACAATGGAAGAGAAAACTCCATTTATAACAGCAACAAAAAAGATATACTTAGGGATAAATTTAATAATTTAAATTATCAATTAAGTTCATCTATGAAAAGACAAATATTTTTAGAACGGATAAAAGGAAATCCAGCTATGTGCTGTTTGCCAGAGATATGTACCTAAACCACAAGGACACAGAAGGTCGAAAATATAGATGGGGGAAAAAGATAAACCACAACGATGTTATCTTAAAGAAAGGTAGATCAGCTATATCAGAAAAAAGTTATGATGAAAAGCACTAACAAGGACAAAGAAGGGCCTTTCTCAGGGGTAACAGCAACAATTCATCAATAAGATATCAAAATCATGTCCTTTTTCTCACTTAACCCAGTAACCTCAAAATATTTAAAGGAAGAAAAAAAGGATGGTTGTAAAAATCATTAACAAATCTCTCATAGTGAAGATTTTAATGAACTGAGAGAAGCAATTGATAGATCATTGCCCACTGCAGGGCATTCAGGTCTCACAGTAATCCTGTGAGACAGATGTGACGATTATCTCCAGGTGAGGAAACTGGGAGCACAGAGTGGTTAAGTAACTTTTTCAAGGGCGCACAGCTAGTAAGCGGTAGACGCAGGACTCAAAACTTGGTGATTTGGCCCAGAGCCTGTGTGCTCAGCCTCTGAAGGTAGAGGGGAAGAAAGATCTAGGATTAGGGTTAGTTGTGACTTTAAATTACTTTAATTTGCGTTACTTAGGTTCTCATCTTACTGCTATAAAGTAAATAGAATGACGCATTGAGCGCGCTCAGCGCGTGCCTTCCGCAGTGTCTCCCCGCAGTAAACGGAAACTCCCGCCCCGCTCAGCCCATCATTCTTCTTCCCTGAACCCCGCCCAGTTCTCAGAATCTGGATGCCTGGACTCACCCTCCTCACCTTCTCCATCAGGAGCAGGCTTGAAGATGGAGGGGCGGGAGGAGGAGACAGGTGGGGACGAATCCTGCGTCTCCAACCGGCAGGCACGCTGCAATCCCGCAGCCCAGTTACCTCCTTCCCAGAAGGTCTGCTCCAGAAACGGCTGGCCCTGGCTGGAGCAGGTGTTCTTCCTTTGGCTGAGAAGTTGCATTAGATTTATGTACTTATTTTAAAAATAAAGCAGATATTTTAGAAAATCATCTACTTATTTATAACCCAGTAGCTTAGGTTTCAAATTTCCAAATGAACTCCAACTCTCTATATGAATGCAATTAAACAAAGCATTCAAGTAAGCCAGCAGCTGTCCTGGATGGGAGATGGCCGTGGATGCGAGTGGGTTGCGTCCCGGAGGGACTCATGGCCAGGAGATTCCTCCAAAAACGCGCCACAGGGCTCGTTTGCACGCCAGTGTGTCTGAAGGGGAGAAGCCACATGGTTCTTCAGAAAGGACGTGATTTCCATGCATGCTAAATATATTTATTGCTGGGCTTCGCCAGCACATATAGATTTTTGGGGGGTGACCTTCAATAAATATTTTTTGGAAGTGCTGAGAAATGCATTGACTTCTTAAGATCTTTGCCCTCCTGGTGCTCGTTGTAGTTTGAATTCTAAGTTTTAAGGGCCGGGACTCGGGGGTCTTGCTGCGCTGTTCCTCACCAGCACCTGCGCTTGTGCCTCGGGGGCTTCCCAGCGTGGTGTTGCCACCTGGTGCGGGTTAGTTTTCCCGTGGCAGTTACTCTGATGCTGATTCAACGCTGCTAAGTGTATTTTACTAAGTAGCTTTGCATCACGTTTGTGCTCTATCTTGCTGCTCTATGGCGTATTTTATTATTATTTTTTATGCTACTGTTTTCTGTGCTTTTTTCTTTTTTTAAAGAAGAAAAATATTCTCCACATATTTTTTTAAGAGGAAGAAAGGAAATCTCCCAGAGCAGACAGCCATCTCTTGAACTCTTCAGGGCAGGGAGATAGTGTTTTCTTTAATAGGTGGTCCACTCTCTGCTCAGTGCAGGAAATGTCGCCGTGACAGGGTAACGTTTATTAGTAGAAGAGGAAATTCTACACCTTTGCAGAGGCACCGCTCTACTTTCATGGTGAATCTTTTGGATTTGGTGGTAAAAACGAGCTGTCCTGCCTTTACAGAATGTGCAGTTTTAATACGGAATAGGATCACTCACCTTCCTTTGTATTTCAGAAAAGCACTCAGCCAAAGGATTCCTTATATTTTCCTTGAGGCCTCCCACAGACTGCAAAGACTGTGGGCAGCGCGGAGGCCACGCAGTAGGCGTGGGCTGATGTGGTGTCTGTCCCTGCGTCTGCCTCTGCCACTGACTCTAGCACCTGTGGAAGCCTGCGGGGCTCAGGAGGGCTGTGGCTGGGGTCACCTTCCCTGGCATGGCTGCTGCCTCTGGCTGTTGCAGGGGGCCGAGGCCGGGAGGGAATCTCTTCTCTTCAGTCTGCGTCCCACGCCGATGTTGTGGGTTCCTGATGTGCCATTCGTTCAGCCAGAGGGGACGCACCTGTTATGGTGTCTTCCAGGGCTTGGGGTACAAGTGAAGAAATGGACCAAGGTCCCCACCGTACGGAGCCCGGTATGTGAGGGGCACCCAAGTATCCAGTGTGGAGCAGCCGGGACAGACAGGCCTGGCGGCGACTCACAGAGGGTCCCAGATGTCCCAGGTTGGGGGGGAGGCCACCAGATGCCTCCCTGCGGGTTGGCTGCTGTGCCAGGCGCTCTGGTCGGGGCAGGAGCAGAGCCCTGCAGGGCACGGTTGGCCACGAGCGAGTGCAGGGGAGGCGTGACTGGCACCGAGGGCCGCGTTCTCTGCGGACGGTGCTCACATTCCCAGAGGCTTTCTTTTTAATTGCTCCTTAGAGTGGGCCTTTGCTTTATGATTTCTGTCCTGCTAAACAGACGGGGAGTTAAGGAGTTGATAATGTTTCTCACGGCTTCGGCAAATACAGAGTGCGTGTGCCCGAGGCATTTATGTGGATTAAAAATGCGAGCCTCTCTAAGCCATAGTCCAAATCCAGTCCTGGGGTTTCTGGCTCTGATGCAAATAGATTTTTTTGTGGAAGAATGTAGCAGGAAAGATGAGTAAAGCTTCTCTGACCCTGCTCTGGGCACGCTGTTGATACACATTCGAGCTGTGTTGTCTGAGATGCCCTCCTTGGGTGAGAGAGAGACACCCCTCACTCTGCGGGATAAAGGGAGCTCCTGGGAGAAGGTGACCCCGAGGGAGACCGAGAGAGAGAGAGAGAGGAGTGGATGCCAAAAAAAAAAAAGAAAAAAAAAAAGGATTTCATGAGATTGAGTGGAGCCTGAGAGAGGCATAAGGACATATCTGAACGGGAGTCCTTTGTCGTATGTCTGCGGGGATTATATGGTAAATTCTGTTTAGAAAATGTTGCTTGCTAGGGTTTGGGAAATCTTCCATCAAGGTGTTAATCAGGAAAATCCAAAAGTAGTTTTGGAACTAAAAGGCAGTTCAGAGCTGCAGGGAGAGGTGTGTACGCCCCCGCTCAGCAGTGCTGGTGGAGCCACGAGAGCGGATGAGTTGCCGGAGGAGGACCATGGCGTGAGAGAGGAGAGCGTGAACAGTCGAGGTGGGGCGATAGCTGTGACAGCAGCAGAATCCCACATGTCAATGGCTGCTGTCCTTAGCCTCTGAGATGGCCCCAGTGACTGTAGTCTGGTCTGTGCAGGTTTGAATAATGTCTGTCTAAAATTCTGTCTACCTGGAACCCGAGTGTGTGACCTTATGTGGAAAGAAGGTGTCTGCAGATGTGGTCAAGTTAAGACGTGGCCATCCTGGGTTTGGTAGGCCCCAAATCCAACAGCTGGTGTCTCTATATGGAGAAGGAGATTTGGAGACACAGACAGAGAGTAGCGGGCCCTGTGAATATGGGGACAGAGATTGGAGTGATGCATCCAGGAGCCGAGGGTCGCCACGGGTTGCCAGCACCCGCCAGGGGCTAGGAGAGAGGCATGGAAGAGGTTCTCCCTCAGTGCCAGAAGGAACCAACCTGACGACACCTTGGTTTTGGAGTTCCAGTCTCCAGAGCTGTGAGAGAGAATACTGTTTTAAGCCACTCAGTGCAATTTGTGGAGCTTCGTAACAGCAGCTGTAGGAAACTCATACAGGGCTCTCGTGTTCTCCTCTCTCACTGGGAAGGGTCGGCCTGGGCAACCAGTAGGATAGTGCTGGAACGACAGTGTGTGGCAGCCACCTTCCCCTCTCTGGGATCATCCTCTCCAGGTGACAGTGCTGCCATGTCAAGGGCATCTGAGCAGCCCAGTGGAGAGGTCCACATGCTGAGGAACCCACAGCTCTGCCAGCCGCCTGCTAACCTGGGCCTGAGACTGAGCCACTTTGTAGTCGGAGCCTCCACCCTAGTTGAGTTTCTTAGTGACCACAGCCCAGCCGACAAGCTGACTGCAGCCTCCCGAGAGACCTGAGCCGGAACCACCCGGCTGAGCCGCCCTGGGCTCTGGACCCACAGAAATCGTGTGAGATTATAAATGCCTGTTTTTCAAGTTGCTACGGTTGGGGTAGTTTGTTATATGCCCGTACCAGGTGGATTTGCATTTGAGAGGTTTTTTTGTTTTAGTTTTCTCCTTGTTGGTTGTGGAGGGCACAGCCGGGTATTCGCCCCTGGAAGTTGTTTCTAGGCTCACCTTACAATTGCAGGATTCTTTTAGACCAGGCTCACGTTTTCTTGGGCAACACCCTTCGCTCGCAAACTGACGGGCGTGTTGTTGCTGTCGCTGCTGCCGTCGTAGCTATCGCCCCACCTCGACTGTTCACGCTGTCCTCTCTCACGCCACGGTCCTCCTCCGGCGACTTATCTACTCCCGTGGCTCCACCAGCACTGCTGAGCTGGGGCGTACACACCTCTGCCTGAAGCTCTGAACTGCCTTTTATTTCCAAAACTGCTTTCGAATATTCCTGATTAACACCTTGATGGAAGATTTCCCAAACCCTAGCAAGCAACTTTCCAGGTAGACTAACTACGGCAAAAACAGACAAACAAGCAAAAAGCCCCTCCCTCCCCGTTCCCCACATTTCGTTGGTTTAACAGGAAAAAAACTCATTCCTTTCTCGTCTAACCAGACCATTTGCGTCCCGTTCAGAGAGCCCAGAGGTAGGGTAGTTCTGTGCCTTGCATTTTATGCAGGGACCCGGCTGCCAAAGCATTGCCATTTTCAAATTCACCGTGAGACACGCTGCTTGCCAATGTTCAGCCGGCAGACATGTAAAGATTGCGGCGAATGCGTGGGACATTTTAATTGGCCTCACTGGAAGATATAGAAGTCATCCTCACTGGCTGTACATGAAGCTGGGAAAAGTTGCCTGACCATCCCCTAAGATATGAGAACATAGGGCTAAGGGTGAGCTGGCAGTCTCTGACGAGCTATTGGATCTTGAGCAACACCATCATTTAAGGAATAATTAGCGGAAGTAAGAGAAGATGGAGAAAAAGCTGTCAGAGTGGTGTGCGGACCAGCAGGATTTAGTCGCAGAACGAGGGCAGGGGTGGTTCCAAGAATAGAGGGTCAGCTTCTGTGTTTTAGTGCTGCAGGTCTCGCCCCACACTCCCCAGATACTCAGAGAAACACGCTACACACGTTACTTACATGTGCATGTATGTATCTTTAGAGAGGGCTTGGGTTTAAATTCTAAGTTTATGCAGTGAATTAACCAGCAGATGACATCTGATTGCATATACTTAGAGCATCTTTGATCTTAAAACATCCATGCTGAAAACCTAGAAGGAGGTAAAGCATATCACCCTACAGCTGTGTCTACATTGGCTTAAAACAAATTGATTTGGTTAAATTAATGAGTTTGCCAGGCAGTGTGGCAGAGATGTGAGGAATGAAGGCTCTGGGTGTGGACAAATTTGGTCTGGAACTCTAGCTCTGCCTCTCTCCAGCTGTGAGACCCTCTTGAGGTCTCAGTCTCCCCATCTTTAAAATGGGGACAGCAATCACAGTCCTTATTTTGTAGCGGCTTTGATAGTATTAATTTAAATAACAAATGGAAATAAATAAGCATAGTACCTTGAACATACCAAAAATATACGATGATAGATGTTTCATTCAGTTTTGAAAGAAAGAGTCCAAGCAGTGAGTGGATGTAACCAGAGTGTTAGCGCCTACGGGAGTGTGAAGTTTCCCGCTCTCTTCCACCGCTGAGGAAGAGTCCTGTGACTGAATCTCGCCCCACTGTCAGCAGGTAGAGCTTTTGGTTGGAAAAGCCAAGTGTTTAGAAGAGACACTTTCCTTGTCTCTTTTTAATTTCTTCACCATTTGGAATCTCATCTTTTTTTGTATTCCCTTCCCTGGGAGAAAATGCTTCTCTCATTCCTCTTTTTACCAACCCTGAGTTACAAAGCCAAGTTGTCGCAACTCAGTAGGACCCGGGAGAGAGTAGGCGTGGAATAGGCCACGTAGCTTTCAACTAGGAAAAATCCAAGATTTCTCGATCTGACCCACATTAACAATGTTTCTCGAGATTTGAGACTAAATTTCTAGTAATTAACAATGTGTTAATTTTTCCGAAGTGCGTTTTGTACACGTGTTCATAGATAGTGAGTAATAAATATCGAGAAGTTCTGATTCTCATTTCTCTTCCTAGAATTTGTTTGTCTGTTCCTGAGGTACGTTGTGGTGAAAGACATTATTTCATTCTTTTTTATGGCTGAGTAGTATTCCATGGTGTGCGTGCGTGTGTGTGTGTGTGTGTGTGTGTGTGTGTTGCATTTTCTTTATCCACCCACCAGTTGATGGACACTTAGGTTGATTTGCAATTATAACCTGTGCTGTGATAAACATGTATGTACTTTATATGGTATAAACTCATCAACATAGTAACAGTTTTATTATTATAATAATTATAACTATATTGTTTTATACAGTTGTCTTTGAATCAGGATGAGAACAGAGTTATGCACTAAAAGCACATTTATGCTGTCTTTCACATTTAACCTGCATAGTTACCTTTGTCGTTGCTTTTTTATTTCTTTGTATGAGTTCAAGCTGCTGTCTAGGTCTCCGCCCATTTCAGCCTAAAGAGCTCCCCTCAGCACTTCTTGTACAGATGCTTGCTCGCGACAGATTCTCTCAGTTTGGCTTATCTGGGAATGCCTTAGCTTCTCCTTCATTTCTGAAGAATAGTTTTGCTGGATACAGACCTCACGTTTGACTTGCTCTTTGTTTCGGAACGTTCGTCTGTTACTCCACTGCCTTCTGGATTCCATGACAATTCGCTTCTTTCTTGCTGCCGTAAGTCTCTCGGTCTGACGTGTATTGGTCTCAATCTCTGAATTTTTCCCCCTCTGAGTTTATTGAGCTTCTTGGATATGTAGACTGGTCATTGAAAAATCAAAATTGGGACGTTTTCAGACATTATTTCTCTATATTTTATTTGCTCCTTTCTTTCCCTGGTCTTTCTCTGGGAATTCCATTTGTGTATTTGGTACAGTTGATGGTGTCCCAGCGACCTCTGTGGGTTCTGCTCATTTTCCTCATTCTCTTTTATTTCTGTACCTCATACTGGATAATATCAATTGACTTATCTCAAAGTTTCCTGATTTTTCTTCTGCCACCTCAAATCTACTGCTGAGCCCCTCTAGTAAGCTTTCAGTTCAGTTATTGTACTTTTGAACTCCAGAATTTCTATTTGGTACCTTTTTCTAATTTCTATCTCTTTTTTGATATTCTCTGATTGGTGAGATGTCATTCTTATATTTTTATTTAGTTTTTTTAGAAGTAATTTCCTTTAGATTTTGAACATATTTATAATAGTTGATTTGATATCTTTGTCTAGCAAGTTTGAAGTTTGGTCTTCCTCAGGAAGAGTTCTTATTTCCTGTTTTTTTTTTCTCCTGTGCATGGACCATTTAACTTACTGCTTCTTTGTGTGTTTTAAAATTTCTTGTTGAAAACTGGAATTTTAAATAGTATACAGTGATAACTCAGGAAATAAGGTTTCTCCTTCCCCTCCAGAGTTTGTTGATGTTGTTTTTTGTTTTGATGTTGAGCTAACCTGTAAAGGCTGTATTCCTTATCCTGTGTAGCCAGTGGAGTTTCTGCCTTAGTTATCTTAGCAGGCTGCTAATGGCTGGACTGATCATTCTCTAAATCCAGCCAGTCTCCAGTGGTTGCTGGATAGCTCTGCGTTTGTGTTGGGGACAATCTTCAGTGCCTTTGTAGTTTTCAGCTCTTCCTTAGCCTTCGCTTACTGCTTGCACAGAGCCTCAAGTTTCACCATAGGTGAGAATTTGGGGCCTCATCAGGTCTTTCTGGAAATGCACACAGCCTGGCATATACACGTGGGCTTCTAGATTGGCAGGCATACTCTGGAGCTTTTCAAAGCCTTCTGTGTATGTGCAATTCCTCAGCTTCTCTGTTTACATTTTTTGGTGAGCCTCTTGTTATACCCTTCTCAGGTAGCTGTGATGTTAAACAACTGCCACTGACTATTTTTAACAAATGTCTGGAGGAAAGCAGTTCACAGTGTGTGAGTTCTGAGTTAGGTCAACTAAAGAAAAGCCCTGAAAATGAGGTTTTTCTGGGACGCTTCCAGGTAGGTCAAAGAGTGGCAGTTCCCCGAGCTTTGGGGAGTTCTGTCATAGCGCTTCCCCATCCAGTGGCACCAGGATGCTGGTCCTCAGCTCTCTGCAGTGCGTGGCTGTTGGTGGTTAAGGCCGTCAGACAGGGCGAGAAAAATGGAAATAGGGTAATTTAAAACACCAAAACCTCACTGTTTTTACTGAAGTTCTTTTTTCTTAGATAAGCTCTACTTGGATTGCAAACTTTTGTTTCATATCAAGAGTTCTGAAAAAGCTGATTTCCCATGTTTGTCAGTGTGCTCCCTGTCTTCATGGAAAGGCGTATTTTGAGTAGTTCTGATGCCACCATTCCAGATATTGCTGCTCTTTTCCCCATTTTTTTTTCCTGGAGTAAGATGCATCTGGAGGTGGAGCAGGACCTGGTTTCCATGGACGCAGCAGTCCCCCAGTAAGGACGGAGAGCAGGAACGAAAAAGGAGTGTAAACTCTTCACAGTGTTGAACCGCTGTATCAGCCTGCACAGAGCACTCCTGTGTGTGTGAGAAACGGAGCCCTTGTTTTTAAAATCGTTGTTTGATTTTTGTTGTTGTTGTTAGTGTGACTTGTAACTGAACGCAAACACAGCACAGTGTACGGCACAGAATACCTACTTAGTGAACTGTCTTTGAGAAACATTACTTAAGCGATAACCTCTGTTACATATTATTAAACATAGGTTCACCAGGGAATGCTTAGTTATGATGATTTCTGATAATTCATTGAATAGATTCATCACAGATAAGGCACTGGAGAGTTATCCTGAAGGAGTCGAGGGCAGAGCAGAGCTGGAGGTGGTGATGGCCATGGTATAGCAGGAGGAACAATATGGAGGCCGAGGATACAGGGCACCAGAGGGGATGTTGAGGAAATGCAGGTTGATGGCTGGAGTCGAATGGAGAAAGTCACATAGAAGTCAGATATCAGAGGGCCTTCAGTGGTATGTTAGGCGTTTGGCTCTTCTAATATTTGCAAATAGGTAGTGGAGTCTGTCTTTTCCCACAAGTTAAGAAAAATTCCCTTAAAGATACTTTTGGTTTTTGCTTTAAGAGAGCGAAACTACACATTACAATTTTTCTAGCCTGCCAGCTCTCAGCTGGCATGGAGAGATAGGACCAGTCCAATTTCAATTTTACTATCGCTCCTACAGACACATTAGAGCATGACCAGCAATAAAAATGGAAAACACACCCCACAGCTTGATAAATACCTCTTGAGAAATGCCAGTTTTCCTAGGGGCAGCTTCACCTCACAAATGATGGAAGGACTTAGGAGAAGGGCCCCTCGTGCCCTATGACTCCACAAATTTGAATGGATGGGAAATAAAATGTATAAAACATCTAATCTGAAAATTTCTCAATAATGTACTATTGTTTCACAGAATTTCTCCACGGTAATAATCTTACATATCACTTTAAAGCTGAACAATTGCACTGTAAGTGTTTAATAATTTTTAGCAAAAGCTCCAAAATATAGAAATAGAAAATATGGGAATGGCTAGTCTTTTTTTATTTCAGAATATTACAGGAGTACACACGTTTTAGTTACATAATTTGCTTTTGTACAGCCTGAGTCAGTTATAAGTGTGCCCCTCACCCAGGTACTGCGCATCATACCCCTTACGTGTGAGTTTACCCATTCCTGCGTCCCCATCCCTGCACTTGCTTTCCATTGAATTTTACTTCCATGTGTGCACGTAAGTGTCGATTGATTAATTCCAATTCACTATTGAGTAGCTGTGGTGTTGGTTTTTCCATTTTTGTGATACTTTACTTAGAAGAATGGTCTCCAGTTCCATCCAGGTTGTTATAAAAGATACTATTACGATTTTTTAATGTCTGAGTAGTGCTCCATGGTGTACATACACTACATTTTATTAATTCACTCACGTATTGGTGGGCACTTGGGTTGTTTCCACATCTTTGCGACTGGTCATTGTGCTGCTATAAACATTCGAGTGCAAGTGTCTTTTTTATAAAATGTCTTTCCCCTCCTTTGGGTAGATACCCAGTAGTGGGATTGCTGGATCAAGTGGTAGCTCTACTTTGAGTTCTTTGCGGTATCTCCATACTACTTTCCATAGAGGTTGTACTATGAATAAAGTCTTTGTGTGAAAATGACTTTTTAAACTTATTTTGGGTTTGCTGAAGGGGATTGTCAGTTGTACGGTAAACGCATGTTTAGCATAGTAAGAAACTGTTGAACCGGTTTCTAAAGTGGTCGTACCGTTTTCCATCGTCACGGCAACATGTGATTGTTCCATTTGCTCCGTGTATCTGCCAACCTATAGCATGGCTAGTCCCTTTGTCTTTAACCACTCCGGTGCACGGGTGGTGGTTTGTCATCCCGGTGGCAGTTTGCACTGACCTACAGACCACCGATGTGGTGCGTTTGTGCTTATCGGGCACTGGTGTATGTCCTTTGGTAAACTGTCTGATTGGATCTTTGGCTCATTATTTCAGTTGTGGTGTTTGTCTTCCTAACATCATGGAATTGTAACAGTTCTCTGTGCAGTGTATTTCAGATACAAGATTTTTATTAGATGTACATTTTACAAATATTTGCTTCTGGTATGGGGATTGCCTTTTAAATTTTTAAATGCCTTTTAAACGGCAAAATTTTCAATTTTGAGGACGTCTAATTTTTAACCATTTTTGTTTTGTGGTCTGTGCTCTTTGTTTATGATCTTAGAAATTTATTCTTAACTCACAGTTATAAATTATTTCTATCCATTTTCTACTCAAAATTTGAAGTATTTAGTTCTTACATTTAGTTTTATGAGCCATTTTGATTTCACTTTTGTTTACAGTGTAAGGCAAAGTTCAGGTTTGTTTCCCTCCCTTCCTCCTCTTGCTTCTTCTCCTCCTCCTCCTCCTCTCCCTCTCTCTGAGCAACGCTGTCAAAAACGTATTGACTCTATATGCGTGGGTCTATTTCTGGACTCTTCTGCAGTCTCTATCTATTCTGTGTTGCCAAATTCTATGCCCATCTCAGTATCTTTTGAAAACTTCCGTTAAAACCAGCTAGAGTGGGTTATGATGCATGCAATTAAGAACAATGGAGTACACCTTCCATTTAACTCAATTATACAATTTCTGCTCTGAAAAGTATTTATTTTGGCGTTTTAAAAGTCCGTATTGGCAGTATATGGGGTATCTCTGTACCTTCCTCTCAATTTTGCTGTGAGATCAAAACTGCTCCAAAAATATAAAATCCTTTAAAAAAATCCATATGAAAGTATATGCTGGGAATATTAGAGGTGTTTAGTGATAAAGCCAGTTTTAGGAGAGGATTTTTTTTTTCATATCCACACTACACACTGTTAGCATTGCTTATTAAATAATGAGCTGGTCTTTTGATTGTCCTTAGTTATGTGACTTACTTCCCTACGGATTGTTCTGTGAGACGCTATTCAGTTCTTCCACAAATAAGATGAGATATGCCCCCTTGTGAATCAAAGGAACTCTGACACCTGCTCTTTGAAGTGGGTTTAAAATCATTAAGCTAGTTTAAATGCACGTAAACACTGATAAAAAGAACAGTTAGAGTTTTTCACATTCTTGATCTCATTAGTCACCTTAGGACAAAAATAAGTTACTCTTTGGGGAGAGATGAAGTTTTAGGCTATGTTTAACTAGCTAAAAATAGGCAGGTCATTACAGATATTTTTGCAGAGGACGTGTACTTCAGAGGGCGCCTAGTGTTTTCCTTGTTGCCCGGAAACATTTATGGAGCACCTATTTCCTGGTTCCTCTAACAAGTAGATTATTTCATGTGTTCCATTTTAAACAGTTCAAACTATTGTCGTCTGTCCTCACTATGATATCTCATAGCACCTAGCAATGTGGGCCCCAGGGCTAGGTAGCATCTACCATTTGGAATTGACTTCATCTGTTGACAGTCTTTTATTTAGGGATTAAAAACATCCCTTTGCCTGCTGGATCCCTCCTGTCGATGTTCAGACCTCATGAAGGAAGACGGCTTTGAGAGCGGCTGGGTGGTTGAAGACTGGCATGTGGAGGGAAGCGGGTGCTGAGACGCACCGGCCTCTCTCGGATGAGCATATCCGACTCATCTTGCTAACTAGACCAAACTGTTAGGAGGGCAAGCCCTGTTTCTTGTGCTTTTTCTCTTTTTCACTACTTTCGCAGTCACTTTTGATCGAGTGATGACTGCAGGACATTGAGGATTGGCATAGACTTTTCAAAGAGTGGTGGGCTCATGTTCCCAGAGGGCAGAGGAAGTGGCCTTGGCGGGTTGGCCGAGGGCTGCGGACCCAGGGACCCGCCGATAGTGTGATGAGCACCAACCACCTGCCTGGGAAGTCTGGTGAGGGGGACAGCACAGTTCTGAGAGGCGGAGGTGATTTTTCTCATACTAAGTATAGACTGAGGTCGGAGAAGTTGCTAACGGACGTATGAAATGCTGAGATGAAAGTCAGAGGAACCCCAAATACTAAGGCCAGAGCTGTGGGACCGACAGGTCACTGTTCCCTCCCTCAGAGCCCCCCACGTGCTCGGCTCCATCTCCGGGCTGACGCGTATCCCCCTGACACAGGGCTGCCCGAGCACGGCAGGGGGCACCCAGGCCAAGCGCTTGGTCCAGGGCTGGCCCCGGCCCCTGCATTTCGGCAGCACAGCGGTCCTGCGGTGGCATCTCCGCTGCCCTCACTGCACCTGTGTCTCCTCCCTGCCTCCGAGCGGGCTTGGTCTCCTCACTCCCGGTTCCCACGACTTCGGTGTTAACTTACGACGCCATAAAGTAAACTTCTCTCATCTGGATTGCCTTCACTGTCCTTCCCAGTCTGGCCTCTGCTGTTGCATCCCCTATTAAAACCAACATTCACAGACCTTAGTTTCCGAACACTTGCAGAAAGTGGAATATTTCAGGACAGGAACTATAGGGAGCAGATCAAACATAGAACAAGCCTGAAATACTGCAACGTCCGCCGTTCCCTGAACATGGCCTGTAATTTTGCGCTCTCTGCCCTGTTATCTGTAACGTCCTTTCCTCTAATCCTGTCTGAGCTTGAAGAACTCACTCCCATGTAGAATCCTTCAGGAAACTTCCCTGATTCCCTCGTCACAGTGACTCTGCCTGTGTTACCGCCATGGGACGCCTGCGATTTCTTCTCTCTGCTTTCCTGCTCTCAGTGTGTTGTGTGTACTGCTGCTGCAGCATCCGCGACGTTGGCCTCGCATTACAGCATTTTATAAAATCCCCCTTGAAGGGAGGGACTTCATTTCCTTGTGAATTTTTCTCAAACCACTTAATACAGTAGATATTAATAGTAGGTCCTTATCAAATCTTTAATGAATAGGCTTTAGCTAGAAAAAAGAAAGTATCAAGAATTCAGAGTAGACAAAGCAATAAAACTGGGAGTAATAAAAATAATGTGAGTTTCCTGTTACTCTACTCAATCACCCGCCCAGCATAGGTGGTTTGCAGACGTTCACTTCTAATAGAAACTGTTCAAATAACAGGTTTTGTCCTGGTTTCTCCCATTAGCATCTATTGGTAGAAATTATACATTTTATGCACACCGCATTTCTTACTAAATGTGAAACTCAGCTACTTCTTCCATGTAGTTCTGTCATTAAGAACTGAGATCTTAAAGAAATTCACCTTGAGATAAACCCTTGTGCCATAAACTTAATCATAGAAATCAAAACTTTCTTAACAGCTCTTTCCTGTATCAACATTTGATCATTATTTTTAACCTAAATGCAGTTGTGCACACAGATGTTTTTGCACATTTGGAGTATTTCGTCACCCACACACACACATATGCACACACACACACACACACACAGAGCCAACTCACGTGTATCAAAGTTGTGCCTTTAAGTTGGTGTCAGTACTTTCACTTTAAGGTATTAAAGTCTTTGACTTTTCTTAAACTTTAACTGGAGTCAGTTTCCCAAGGCTTTCCTCGTGTAGTGCGATGTCACGGGATACCAGCCTGGGAATGGATTTTGTCATCAGTCTAGCTTTAGTTAAGAAATCTAAAAAGTGTGTTGACTTCTGGCTCATAAGCACATTGGGAGATGTGAGTGACTTATAGTTAAAAGAAACTAGAAGAAAAAAATGCTAAATAGAGCTGTAATTAAGAAATAATCCACTTACTACAGTCAGTTTACATAATTTAATACATTATGTATTTTTTCACAGAAAAGGAACAAATTAAAACGTGAGTAAATTTTAAATGTTTGGTGAAAAATGAAGTGTGTTAAGAAAAATAATTCCTATATCTTGAAATGGAATATTCTTAAATCCATGATATTAAGTTGGTGGCATTGGGTTAGGTGGGGAACATGGAGGTTTTGGTAGGGCCGTGTTGAAAAAGGTGATTAGCAGAAAGCAACAATTGAGACTGTTCCACAAATATTGAAGCCCAGGCTGGGTGACCATGGGGAGATAGGCTACAAAAATCGCTGGCATATGGAGTGTGCTTTTGACCCTAGGGTGGGTTTCCAGGGAGCTGGCCCTGGGGCACAGTCTGATATGCAGCGGGACCTTAGCCTGTAGGCTCACGTTCTGATTTTTCTTTATAGACATTTTTCCATCTTGATGATAATATTTACCAAGTTTATACATTTGCAGAATAAATGGAATAGTCATTTGCATTTTACAACATACAGAATTGATTTCTTAAGCTATTATATTTTATGTTTTGTCACGTTTTTCATAAATACACATATTTTTCCTTACGTATCGGGTCTTAATTGTTACAATGGAAAGTTGGGTGTAGGGGATAATACTGTGTCCTCCTTCGCCCGTGTAATAACCTCCACGTATAACTAGGACCATGGCGCACACAGCAGTGATGGTTGTTTGTTTCTAAGATTTCTTTCAACACAGAGATTTTTATGATTTATGTTTTTCTTTCCTAGTGAGTTCATCCTTAAGATATTGAGCACTATGGATATTTTTGTACACATTTTAAATAAAGTACGAGAAGTAGTACATGATTAATCTAGAAAGAATTGGCTTAAGAACTGTATCTTACCACATACCAACTGTAAATAGGATGCCTATGTTTTCAATCCTGCTACTTTAGTTACTATCACTACATCACTTGCACCTGTTATTATTCAGTTCTTGAAATTGATTTTCCATGGAACATAGTTTTAGATATTTTAGGAAGATTCAATAAGGGATTGATTCCTTTGGGTTTTCCATTTTAATTATGCATTTAAATTTAGGTGCTGGAAGTCATTGGATATGATATTGATTTTGAAAATTGTGTTTTAGAAAAAAATGAAATATTGAAATTACAAATCTTTAAACTTGGTCTGTAGCTCTAATCCTATATTAACATGTGTAAAAATTAGAAAATAACTAATTTTAGTCTGACGTTATCAGACTTGACACTTCCACCCAAATTCAGAGTACCTCACATTCAGATTGCAGAGCTCAAGTACCATTTCCCACGGAAAGGAGTAAGAGCTCTCTAGAGAGATGGCTGATTCTGGGTCAGAGGGCAGTACGAGCTTTGGATATTTTGTTGTGTCTGTGAGCATGGAGTCTAGCAACGTCTCCTAAAGTAGCCTTCCTTGAAGTTCTCCCGTTGTTAAAATTAGATTGTGTGCTTGGTCTTCAGTTCTGTCTGCGTCTGGCAGCAGGGATGAGTATCTATTTAAATATTGTCGAGGAAGTCTGGTGACCTATACATCATGCTCTAGACTGTGATTAATAGATTTGAGGCTGTCACTTCCTCTCTTCAAGAAATCTGTGGCTCTTAGCAACATCCACTCAAATCCACAGTCCTCGTAATTCCCATTTTCTCCATAGTTTTTAAATGGTAGAGGAAATGCAAGAGCTGGTATATTTCCTTCTGTCTTTAGCCTCTTCCAGATGGCCACAGGTGAAACCTTAAAGGTCACAGGGCTATTGGCTAGGTGCGATCCATGCTTCGCCTACCACCGCTCACAGGTATGGCCTCACTCCAGGTCAGCCAGGTAGCCAGTTCTAAAACTCCCGCCTAACAGTCTGTGTCTTAGGATGTCTACAGTCTCCAGCTGTTTGCGAGTGCAGTTCCTGATCAAGAACTCAGTGCATGTGACTTACTGAGAGAAGGCTCTCCAGGAGAAAGCTGGGGTTGAAGCAAGAGAGGGCGGGGAAGAGCTGAGCCGCTGGTCCCGAGCACCGCCCAGCTTTGACCGGAGCCGCCGCATTCTGGAGCCTAAACCACACCGGAGCATCAGCTTCGCTCCCCAGCCCCGCGAGCCCAGTGCACCGGCCTTTCCGCCCCCAGCCCAGGCCGTCCTCGGCTTTGGGCCAACAGGTGTGAGATGGTGGGAGGACAGTTCCTCCTGAGGCTTTTCTCCGTGGATTGCAGGTGCCTTCCTGCTGTGTCCTCACCGGCCTTTTACCTGTGTATCTCTGGTGTCTGTTCCTTTTCTTATGAGGACACCAGTCATATTGGATTGGGATCCCGCCTTTATAACCTTATTTAAATTTAATTACCAGTTAAGGCCCTATCTGCAAATGCAGTCACATTCTAAGGCACTGGGGGCTTGGGCTTCCACATCTGAATTTTGTGGAAACACAATTCAGTTCACAAGAGTAGAAAACTCAACAGGAGAGATAATCCAATGTTTCCACACATTTCAAATAGGTAAAATGATGTAATGTCTCAGATTTGCTTTAAAATAACCTGGGCGTGCTCCCTTCCAGAGACAAAAGTGGGCTGTATATTGATGAAAGATTAAGGTAAAATCTTAGACATTTTTGAAACTGGGTGATGGATTCATTTCACCATTTTCTCTGTTTTGTTAAAATGCCCATAAAAATCTTAGTTCAAAATAAATTAGAACTTATGTTCAGTTTGTTACATGGAAGGAGCCTATTCCTTGCATTTTAAAGTCAGAATAGTATTGTTTTCTCTTACTCAGGCAAGACGACTCCCCCTCATCTCCCCTATCAGAAAATTCCTTGTGAGTGGCAGTGGTAGACGCTGGCATTTTCTTTCTTTCTGCATCTTTGCGCCCTGTAGCAGCCTGACCACGGCCTTTCAAGTCCTAATTTAAAATGTTCTTCAGACTCCTGTTTTCCACTCACCCCCATGCTCACAGCACCGCCCAGTCTTGCCGTATTCTACCGTGTGATAGGGCTGTTAAGGGGTTTGCTTCTTCCTCCCTACTGAAATGCGAGTTCCTCGAGGGCAGGGAACACGGTTTCTTTACCTTTTACATCTATTACGTTTTTACAGGGTCTTGCACAAAGTAAGTGCTCAATAAATATTCTACTGAATAGAATGATAAGCTCATATTATATATATGTGTGTGTGTATATATATATTTAGTTCCTGCTAAATATTACACATTTAAAATTTTTTGCATGTATTAGTTTCTATCCAATTAATTGGGATAATTTCCCTAGGAACTTTTTCCTGTATAGTTTTGACTTCAGAATTTCTTGCACCATATTTGTCCACACAGACATGAACGTGAACTGGGATGGGCTTAGGTAATAGCTACCATACAAACGTTGGCAAGCACAGGACAAATGGTGGCTTGAGGGGCCGTTGAAATTCCTGGAGATCTGTGTTATTGTGCAGGGTTGAGTTTGCTCAGGAATCTATGCAGCATTCAGAGCAATGAAAGGTGAGCGTTAGATTAGTATCTACTGAAGCCCTGTGCTCTTTTAAGGGCCTTCCCTGGTTGATTCCACGGGAGATAAACCCGAAGCTTTCAAGTTTCTGTACACGGAAGGCCAGAAAGATGCCCAAGTGTCTCTCTGTTGCTTTCTTTGTCTCTGCCTCTTGATCTCTGTCTTTTTTTCTCTCTTTGTCTCTGTCTTTCTCTGTCAGCTTCCCTGCCTTTCTCTCTCTGTCTGCATCTGTTCCTACCTTAGTCTCTGTCTGTCTCTCTGTCCCTCCCTCTCTGTCACTTTACACCCAGTTGCAGGCACAGAAGCCTGAGAAAGGAGCAGGTGGGCGCGGTAACCGCTGCTGCACTGGCACATGGGTGGGGCTTTGAGATCGATGACCGGCCCAGCCCGTCGCCTGTGAGTGTCCGGCACGTGCAGCTTTTTGGTGCTAAGGACACAGTGGCCATCCGCAGCGGTCAGCCACGGCAGACCCCAAGCCTGTAAGAGAAGTAGGCGTGGTTTTCTCTGTCGAACCCCTCTCAAAAAAGAACAAAGAAAAGAACAAACTCCAAGGCTAAAGTGTCTTGACACAGTGTCTGATTTCACTTTGGGGTTTGGGTTTCTTCCCCTGCAGTCTCTGGTTTTCTTCTGCTCTCAGAGTATCTCCGTGGGCAGCCTGGATATTACTGAGCTTGTTGATATTAATAAAGTTCAGACTGTGAACTAAGTCTCAGGCGGAAAACAGACGCTTTGGCCTTTGGACATTCTTTGCTGTGATGCACAGGTTTTCCTCTTTTCCCAGTGTCTGTGCTTGCTCTGTTCTGACTCCTGCGTTTTCTTTTCTTTAATGGTAATCTGAACAATATGACACGGCTAAAAAGCGTCATGTTCTAGAAAGATTAATTCATGAAATACCTTGTATGTATAGGCAAGATACTGGAATTTTTTAAATCTTTGGTCAATAGGAAGAGTCCTGGGGACTTTTTCTGAAATTTCAACTGAAGGGCCTGGAAATTAAATCAATGCCATCTTCCTCTTGCTATAATATTTCAACCATTTCAGTGTATTTTTACTAAATAGATAGGCAAAGCCTAACAGTAACACCAGCTTGGGAAAAGGACTGAAAAATATATGTCATCACACAGCACAAACCCCAATTACCTTTGACTTGCATTTCGGTTTTTTGTCCCTATTTTCTATTTGGCTTCACTTGTGCTAAAATAGGAACAAGAAAACAAACGAATCTCCATTATTTCCCACCTGGGACACATGCAAGCCATGCGGGCCCCGTGCTGAAGTTCTGACGTGACATCTACGCGGGGCACGCACTTTTGTCTGCAGAAGATCAGGCAGATGGAGAAGCCATTTGCTGTGGGTGGAAAACTCTTATCCAAATAGCTGAAATAACGTGAAAAAAAAAATTCAGCAAAGGGATAAACTATTTTCATGTGGAATGTTTTGCCTTTTCCTTCAACTTTACCAAATATGAAAATTCACAGAGATAAAGACATGTCATATAAACAAGAAGCAAAAATATAAGGCTTTTATAATATTTAAAATGGTGAGTTAACAGCCGTGGCTCAGTGGGCCATAGAAGTCACAATGACTCTGGTGTCTCCATCGGAAAATGATACAAGAAATATTGTATATTTCTTCTTTCTCTTTGGATCTAGTGGTAGAACAGGTATTAAGTATGTTCAAGAAGTATATAGTTTATTTTTCTGATTAGAAGAGGAGAAATTCTTTTTTTCATCCTCCTCTAAAATAGAAATAGGAACACACACACACACATGTCACAACAGCTGGTTGTGACAGCTCTCCAGTGGCATTAGTGGATTGTATCAAATGGTACGATGTGGGAAGGACTCTGCCGGCAAGGGATTTGTGGGTTTTCTTAACTATGCCAGAAAGTAGAAACCCTATCAAGAGGATGCGATTAGTTTCTATAAGCAAAACAGGTCATTCTTTTGTGGAATCACTGAGTTATGATGAAAATCGTTATCCTGCATTAGGGGTACATTGCTTAGTGTAGATACCTCTTTAGTTTTTTGTCTGTTGTCCTGATAGACAGGTGAAACCTCAGTTTGTGAGGAAATATTCCGTTTTGTTAATAGAAGGGAGAAGGGGCCGGCGGAGGGAGGAGGACCGAGGGTGACCGGGAATGCACAAACACGAGGAAAATTCAATTCCTCCCAGGTTTCGTTAAGGGTCACAGAAAGAAATTTAAGGCAAAGTTTTCCAGAAAAATCATAGTTCAAAATGTCCTCAAGTCTTTGGATTTTATACGAAGGCTGCTCTGAGCTATTAATGTTAGAAAAATAGTATTTTCATCTAACTCACTGCTAATGTCTGATGCTATGGTCGTTCATTGCGGCAGACCAGGGTGGAGTGCGCGTGATCTCGTGGCTTAGCCTTTGCCCCGTCACATTTTTATTTTGCTGTTTTTGTCTTTTAACTCTGGCATACATAAGAGCAGCCATATCCCCTACAATTAAAATGCAGACATCTATTTTTATGCAAATTTTCTCATCTAAGAGAATTTTCCCTTGGCAGTGCGGCACATTATATATGTTGATAATAAATAGCAATTTGTGCCTGGCATTATGGAGAAGAAGTCACAAAAAGGTCTGTGATCCCTGTGGACCAAAGTAGATAAAACAGTGTGCTGCAATTAGCAACTAATGCAAGCCCCGGAGAGGCGTAAAGAATGAAAAGAGGTATGCACATTTTTCTTCTGGAAGGATTTTAAGAGAAGTAACGCGAAGGAGGACATAATGGTGGTGAGATAATGGTTTCTTTTATATGCCTACCAGGATAGCGGTGTCCGTTGCTGTCTGTGTTAAACACATTCATCAAACAGCTGATGACGCACTGAAGGGTAATAAGACTAATTCAATATTTTAGCCCAGCAATCATTTACAAAAGTTGTTAGCACCATAAAATTCACCCCGGAAAGTTAGAATTGGCTCCATCACCATTTGGTAGAACAGGCCCTTCCATTAATTCCAGGCAGTGCCTTCCTCTCTTTGAGGGGATGCGAAGTCACATTCTTGGTGGAATGTTACAATATTCTCACTGTCACTAAAATTAGAACACCAAGTTTATTTTTATTAATTTCAAAGGAATCAATTTAATTTAATTTTGCAAATCTTTGAAATGTTCAAATAGGCTCTTGAAAAAGTTGGCAGGAGTGGGACTGTCATAAATCCAGGCCTCGAATTGCTGGCCTATGGGAAGATGTCATACATTCAGTTAATTTTATAAATATACGAGATCCTGACTTTACGGTAACAATGTTACATTTTTTATTGCCATATAACCAATCAAAAATACAGTGACAAATTATAAGCATACAACTGCCTGGACAAACCCACATGTCCACTACCCAAGGCTGGAAACTGAACACTGCACACCTAGAAGGCCCCTCCTGTCCTCTCATAGTTACAGCCTGACCTCCCCACCACCTCCCCACCACCACCATCCCCATCCAACTGGGATGCTGGCTTCTAACACGGTAGGTTGGCACCACCTGTTTTGACTCTTGTACAAAAGAACTCATATATAGGTATTCTGTGTATCTTGTTCTGTCACTGAGTGTTATGTCTGTAGGTTCCACCCAGGTTGATGTGTGTAGTGATATTTTGTTCATTTTCATTACTTTGCAATACTCATTAATATTGCACAATTCCACAATTCATTAATACACACCACAATTTATCTATCATGAGAAAAATATCAGCTAATCCCAAATTGAATAACATTCTACACCTTGTTCAAGACTTTTGGTTCACATGGGCATGCATTTATCCATTACAGTGGAATTGCCGTTTCTAAGACTTGCACACATTTAGATTTGGGAGATAATGCCTAACTGTTTTACAAGGCAGGTTCCAGTTTACCGCCCGTAGATCTGCTCCGACTCCTTGCCACTTGCCCTGTTGGTCTGAATGTTAATAGTCTTTCCGGTGGGGGTGTAGTGACACCTCATCGCGATACTAGTTAGAAGTGCCCTGATGACTCCTGACGCAAAGCACTATTTCCTTGGCCATCCTCTTGTGTGAGATGCTTGTTCCAGCCATTTGCCTGTTCATTCCATTTTCATTTTTTTGGTAAGTTTCTCATTGATTTGTGGGAGGTCTTCACAGATACTGGGTTTAAGGAGTTATTAGCTGTATGTGTTGCAATAGCTTCTCCAGCTCCTCAGCTCATCTTTTTACTCTCTCAGCGTTGTCTTCTGATGAATAGAAGTTCTTAATTTAAATGTAGTCTTAATTTGCAGTGCAACCTCTGTGGAAAAGAATTTGGAGACTCCTCAAAGAACTAAAAATAGAATTACCATTCGATCCAGTGATAGCGTTATTAGGCATCTACCCAAAAGAGCATAAGACATTCTATGATAAAGACATCTGCACCCGAATGTTTATGGCAGCACAATTCACTATTGCTAGGTCGTGGAAACAACCCAAGTGCCCGTCAATTCATGAGTGGATTATTAAAATTTAGTATATGTTTACAACAGAATATTACTCTATTTTAAGGAACGACAGTGAGCTAGCACCGCTTATATTATCCTGGATTAAGTTTGAGCCCAGTATTCGAAGTGAGGTGACACAAGACCCGAAGAATGGGCCCCACATTTACTTGCCATCAAATTGGTACTGACTGATTAACACTATGGGGCTCAAATGGTGGTGATGTTCACTAGGGATTCAGGTGGTGGGGGTAGACCCACATCTGAGCGATGGGGTGGGCACTGTGGAGGGGAGGGGCATGCTTGAAAAGTAGTTGGGGAAGGGAATTAGGGGTCTCAATAGGGGGAAGGAAATCCTCTAAAACTGATTTATGTGATTAACTGTACATCTCAGTAAATTCACTAATAATCATTTAATTATACACTTAAAATGGAGTAAAGGCATGATAAAGTATACTTCAATAAAGAAGAAAAAAATAAATGTAGTCTTATTTACCTTTCTTTTTCTATATGGAGGACACTTTTGTGTTCTATTAAGAAATATCTGCCTGCCCCAAGGACATAAAAATATTCTCTTACATAATCATCTAGAACTGTACTGTTCAATATAGTAGCCACTAACCACATGTGGATATTTAAAATTAAATTAAGTAAAATAAAGTAAAATTTAAAATCCAGTGGTTTAGTTACACTAGCCACATTTCACGTACTCAGAAGCAATACGTGCCAGTGGGTACCACGTTGGACAGTGCAGCTATTATGACAGGTATTTCTATTGTTGCAGGAAACTCTGCATCTACATAAATGCGTCTATACAAAAAACCTATATTTCTGTAGGTGCCCTCTGCATCACAAATGTATATAAATGCAGTAATACATAGTAAATATATTACACATAATAAATTTATGTAAAAATCACAATAAATATAAATAATAATAAATAGTACATTTGTTTCTATATAAATATTTTAAAAATTTGTGATTTTTCTACCAAAATATTAATTTTCTGGGAATTCCATTAGGGCTTCGTGAAATCTATATAACATTATGAGGAACAACTAACATGCATTTATCCATTAGATAAATGCCTATCTTTCCACTTAAATTTCTTTCTCTGATGTTATGTATTTTTCTGTACAGAAAACTGACATGTGATTAGCATGGCAGTGAATTGCACATTTTAAATAGAAGTATATATCATTTACAAATGCTATTTTAGTACTTTGTTCCTTTTTTAAAAAATTAGAGCAATCATAAAGTTATAGAAAAGTTTTAAGGGCAATACAAGGTATTTTATTCCCAGAACCTTTTGAGAGTCGTTTGCTTACCCGATGTGCCGCTAGCCCTGGACAGCCTAGTGTGCCCTGCCTGTGAACAAGGATGTTCTCCTGCAAACTGCAAAGTCTCCTACAGCCACCAAACTCAGAAAACTAACAATGATATAGTAATTATATTTAGTCCTCAGATCCTGTTGAAGTGTCTCTAATTGTCCCAATACCATCCTATAGCCAAATAACCTAGTTGAGAATTAGATGTTGCCTGTAGTTTTCTTGTCTGTCTAATGGGCTGCAGCTTGAAGACTTCCTCAGCATTTGACTTTCATGAACTTGGCGCTTTTGAAGACCAGGGGCTGGTTATTGTGTGGAATATTCCTCATTTGGGTTTGCCTGGTGTTTCTTCAGGATTAGAGTCAGAATTTTCATTTTGTCAGAAATAAAGCAGTAGCAATGCTTTTGTTCTCTTGTTTTTTATCTGAAGTCTCACAGTTTTTACTTGTTCTATGACTCGTGATTATTGCTTTGGTCACTTGATTAACGTGGTGTGTGCTAGGCTTCTCCATGATGAATTTACCTTTTTTCCCTTTGTAATTAGTTAATTTTTGTGGGGAACTATTAGGTTATTAAATATGAAATGTCTGCTTTCGAATCAGAGGTGTAGTTTACTATATCTCAAACAAGAAGCAGTACAATTACTCAAAGTAGGCGCCTGACCTATCGGCACGGTTTTGCCGTCTTAACGGTAGCTTGCTTATGCCAGCAGCGGAGAAGCCTGGAGAGCGAGTGGTGATGAAATCACGAAAGCATTTTCCACAGCTTGTTGAGAATGGAATATTTTTCCTTTCAAGAAGTGGTCCAAAGCCTGGAAGAAGTGGGCGTGAGTTGGTGCGAGGTCTGGTGAATACGGTGGATGATAGAGAGCTCTGGAGCTTTCTGCGGGCACTCTAGTCCTCTGTCTGCAACTGGCAGAGTTCTCTGCAAAAGTGCTGGGGCAAGCGTGGAGTAGCCCCCGTATTTCCCTGCCTTCAGCATCAGAGCATCTCAATCCTTCTCTGTATTGGTCACTTTCCAAAGTTTTTGTAATGTGTAGTTTTGTGCATTTGTTGAGATTGTGCATTTCTTTTTTCCTTCAGAGCTGCTAGTTACAAACTGATCCTCTGTGGTGAGAACTGAAAATCTCCTCTAATGACTGTTTTTTAAATGTTGAGAATTTCCAGAAATAGTAGATGCCCTTCATTTAGATAGAGCAGCGTGCCCACCTTGCAGAAGGAAGGTCTACTTCAGAAAGTTCTGGAGCCTCCACTTCCTTCGCAAGGTCCTGGTGGGAGCTTCCAACCACAGCACCCCTTCCGCCCCAGGCCAGTCATGTGGGATCTTCCAGGAACAGGAGAACCTGTTACCAGAGAGAAAAGTCTTTTCTCCTCCAGTGCAACCCTTGGGAAGTGTGAGTCCATGAGCTTCCAGGGGCATCCTTGCAGCCTGGGGGGAAGGTACCTTGAGAAGGAGAAGACAGTGCAGACAGGGAAACTGAGAGTGGAATCCCAGCGTCACAGAGATCTCTGGTGCTTACTCTTGACTAGTTACACTCTTTTCTGTATAATTAAACCAACTATTTGCTTATTGCTTAAGCTGGTTCATTTTTTTTTTGTCCTAAGGAATAAAGAGACTCTTGACAGGTGGACCACACAGTGATTTCACAGGCTGATTTAGAACACGTACATGTGTATCGCTCTTCTCCCCACATTTGGGAATCGCTGACATAGACGATAGGGCGAAATCGAGCACCTCTTAGCAAGAGAAAAACACACCTGGATTTATGTCTTGGAAACTAGTTCTGATCACAGTGCAGCAGAAAAAAATAGAAAAGGAAGAATGAGAAGACGGAGAAAGGAATTGGGAGGCTTGGGGTGAATTAGATGAATAACAAACCGGAGCTGTCGCGAAAGCAGATCGGCTAAAGACGTATTTTGGAAGGAGAGCTCGAAGGACCTGGATATAAATAAAAAAAGAAAGATGAAACAAGAATTCAAAATTGCAGGAAATGCTAAGAATCGTGACAAGGAGGAAATCCTCTGTATGTGCTTCCTTGGGGATCAGCATCGAGGATGTTGGTGAAAAACCACATTTTACTCCTTTTGACATGGTCTGTTGTGGATATGAGACACTGCAGGGGAGCCAGAATTCGTTTACTGTTTGTTCTTTTCCTATTCTTATTTTCCAATCAATCTGCTGTCACTGCTTTAGCTCACTGTGAGGTTGAGATGTTGGGAATTTGTAACTCTCCGCTTATCTGTGACTATAACAACGTAACGCTGGAAATGACACCCAGCTGTCAGCAGCCGCAAGCGCTTCTGAAGGATACTGTGCACATTAGGATGTGATTTTCCTTCCTCTAGAATGAAGAGCACATCTTATATTCTGCACGTCTCCGTGAATACATTCCGTTTTTCTAATTACGGTTTAGACGGTAAAAGAAAAACATAGCAAGTACCAATAAACAAATGAAACTCTTTCTTGATTAGCTTAGCGGTGCAGCGATGAGGAAGCTTTGACTGAAAAATGACCCAGCTTGTTATCCGTAAGAGGACCCAACCTGCTTTGATCCTTTTGTTGTTTCTGTGTCATCTTATCTATGTCCTCTGGAATTGTATCCTCATATTTTATTACAATAAGAAGAAATATTTTCAGGGTGTGTACAGCTGCGCTCTTGAACTTGTGACATTTAAAGGGCAATAGGATGCTAATGTGACTAATAAAACAGAAGAAATGGTTTTATAACTGTCTGCATGAGGATCCTGGTTTCTCCTTCCCTTACGTTTTAAACTGACTAAATTTGACAACTTAGTTTGTAAAGATTGAAATAGAGAATTACGGTGGATTCAAACAGAAATAACAGTAAAAAAAGAGACATTTCTTGCCTCTCAATAAACAGGCTGTCATGTTCCTCGGTTTTATAGGAGAAAATCTATCAGGAAAGCGGCGAAGAACTGTGTTTCTGTGGATGTGGTGTGGTCTATAGCGATTTTTGAATCACGCTGGAAGGCGAGAGGTTGCGATACAAAAATAATCCTTCTTTGGTAATTGATTTTCGTACTTTCATTTGAACACACAAAATTGGTTTCAGGGCTGGTGTATTACAATGTGCCATTGAGCAAGGATATTGATAACTATAATGCATGGACTCTGCAAGGCATCAGTTGCCATTTCTGCCCTCAGTGCTCATACTAGGCAGCTAAAAGCAGGTCTCAGGAGCTGCAATGACTGTGTGTTCAGAGCTGAAAATAGGGCACTTGGTCTATCAAATGTAAGTGTAGCTAAATGGGAACATTGGATAAGGATATTTGAAATAATGCTCTAGAAGAGTGGTCCCCAACCTTTTTGGCATCAGGGCCCGGTCTCATGGAAGACAATTTTTCCATGGATCAGGGATGGCAGAGCTAAGGTGGTGATGTGTGCAGCCTGGTTCCTAACAGGCCCCGGACCAGTACCGGGCCATGGCCCGGGAGTTGGGGACCGCAGCTCTAGAAGTTCTAAGACATACAGTTCCTCTAGATAAAGCTTATTTTAAGGAAAAATCTCATATATTTATTTATTCATACATGTGTTATCCCAGTGAGCATCTGGTGACTGTATCATAGCCGCCCAACTCCGGGATGAGGCGTTGGGAATGGGTCAGAGCAGTCTCGGACCCGTAGGAGCTCACAGTGACTCTTCAGGGGGCGGTGAGAATAAGCAGCCCCTGCTGACTTTGACCTTGTCTCCCCACTGGTCCTCCCATGTGGGGAGGGGATTTGAGCGTGGTCCCTGTGCTAGGCAAGGAGGGTTATAAGTGAGCCTGTGAATTCCCCGGTGGGCACAGCAGGGCAGGAAGGCACAGATGGGGTGAGATGGCCATCCTCCTCTGGGCCATGCAGCTGCTGCCTGCCCCTCCTGAGGCTGTCCCTGCTGCTGCTCTGTCCTGCTCTGCACCCGAGGAGGCTGTGCTGATGACACCCTTGCCGGGCACTCTGGGTTTGGCTGATGAGGTGACCTGACCGGGAGGAGACTGGAGCATGAGACCCCAGTGTTCCTTCCCCCAGCTCTGTCCCTGCAGGGCCATGGCGGGTTGGCCCCATCCTGGCCTCTCGGCACAGCTACCTCTGAGAGCCCAGGGTCTCCCTGGGTGTCAACAACCACATCCTCCTTTCGGGGCAGAGTGATGACTCCTGTTGTAAACCACGGGGTGCCTCACCACCCCTGGCTGTTTTTATTTTTTTAAACACTAGGCAGAGTCATACATTGTCCCTTTATCAAATGCTTTTCGGTTATCCCATGATAACCGAATGGACCCTCTGTCTCCTGCCGGGACCATGACTGATGCTCAGTGTAAAGGTGCAGCAGCTCTGCCGGCTACGCACCGAGAACCAGGGGACCACCGCACATGGCGCTGCCTCTTCAAGGGCCCCCGTGGCCGCCAGTGGCCTGTGGAGGGGTTGGGATGCTGCCTCTAGTTGGACTCATTAAGGTTCCACTTTTTCCACATCCTCCACACTCATTTTCCATTTTTAAAAATTAAACCTAAATTTTTAAAATTACAGCTATCTTAGTAGGTGTGAACTGGTACTGCATTGTGCTTTTGACTTGCATTTCTCTAGTTATTAATCGTGTTGGACAACTTTTTATGTGCTTATTGGACATGTGTATCTTTTCTTTGATGAAATGCTTATTCAAGTCCTCTGCCTGTTTTAAAATTGGGCTCGTCTTTTTGTTATTTAGCCATAAGAGTTCTTTGTATGTTCCGGATACCAGATCCTCATTAGACAAATGATTTGCAAATATTTTCTTCTATTCTGTAGATTGTTTTTTTATTTTCTTGAAAGTGTTCTTTGATGTACAAAAGTGTTTAATTTTGATAAAGTCTAATTTATTTTTTCTTGTTTGTGCCCTTGGTGTCATATCAAATAATCCATTGTCAAATGCAAGATCATAAGGATATACCCTAGGGTTTTCTTCTAAGAGTTTTATGCTTAAGTTATTATATTTAGGCCATTGATGGCTTTGAAGCTGTTTGTGTATGGTGTGAGGTGGGGGTCCAACTTCATTCTTTTGCATGTGGAAACCTGGTTGTCACAGTACCATTTGTTGAAAAGACTATTCTTTCTCCATTAAATGGTCTTGGCATCCTTGATGAAAATCAGTTAGCAGGAAAGTTTTATATTTTAATAATTCAAGCTGTGACTCAATTTGCTTTGTCTTTTCCATCGATGCTAGGAGGTCTAAGTAAGTAATACCATAATTGTGGATCATGACAACAAAGCTAGCCTACCGTGAGAGGAGACTGAAACAAAACAGAGAAGAGGGGATGGAGAGGGAGGGAGCACCTGTTCTCACCAGCTCCTGCCCCCTCTCTCCCCAAGGTGCAGATATGCTCCTGCCCTGGGTGTCCTCATCACTCCTCTGCACTTACCATAATTTCCACTTCATTTGCAACTAACAGAATTTCCCATTACATAGAGTGAATGAGTGTAATCCTTCAGAAAATCAATACTTTCATTGTACCTAAGAAAAATGACAATATAGAAAAGGAATTGTGCTTGGCTTCCTGCCTCCACCTCTCCTTTGGGGATATTTACAAGCGACCACAGAGCATGACACAGGCAGAGCTGGCAAATCCCATAGCCCCCCACAAAGTGCTCAGGCCGGAGGTGAGACACAGAGGCTGCTCTGAGCAAGATAAGCCCTGTGCCTGCTTTCAGGCAGGGGTTTCACTCTTATCACCATTGGATGTATCTGCGTCAGAGCTGGCACTTGTCACATGTATCTGATGTGCCTTGTCAGAAATCCTTGATGCCCAAGTAACCTCTCCCACCTGCTGATGTCCAGAATTTTAACACTCCAGCTTCTTCCTTTTGCTTACATGGGTTTTGTATTTTGATTGAGGAGTGGTTATTTAAACAACAGGGCCAATTCCATATACTTTATATTAAAAGACATGTTTTTTTAAACTTTCCTCATTAAATAGACCTTAATACTTTTTCTTCCAAAAGAGTTTATCCTTTCATTTTAACTTTTCCAAAATGATCCCATTTTCTCAAGCTTTTATAAAAACATTTTATTTTGATATGACTTTTTAGTTTGAAATAATTTCAAACCTACAGAAAAGTTTTAAGACTAAATATACATGTATATTTTTTATCCAGATTTACCAATTATTTACATTTTGCCCCATTGCTTTAATTCTCTCTATATATGTAAATTAATTTATAAATTTATACATTAAATTATAATTATATATTAAATATACATATATATTTTATTTTTTTGATCTATTAGAGAATATGTAGCAGAAATAATACCCCTTCACTCTTAAATCCTTTAGAAGGTATTTCCTAAGAAAAAAGGACATTCTTGTAAATAATAACCATAGTGCAGTTATCAACATCAGGATATTTACCATTGATGCAATACTGTTATATAATTCATGGATTAGATTCAAATTTTGTCAATTGTTCTAATAATGTTTTTAAGCTTTATTCCCTGAAAAACTTTTTAGTTTGAACCAGGTATTCTTAAAAGTTCTATTCTTTAAAATTTGCATTCTCTTGTTCTTTTTTTCACTAATTTTACAAACTCTCTTTGGCTTTTTCCCTTGATTTGATGGCATTTAACCCCTGCCTGTGTGTTGAGTGCCCAGTTGAACCGCCTCTCCTGACTGGCATGGCCATGTATCTATCCCGAATGTGCCTTTCACAGCACAGACACGTAGCAGTTACTAGGCGTGTGGTCAAAGCATGGGTGAGTGACTGGATGTGTGGATCCCTGTGCCATCGGCTCGTCAGCTTCCCGGATCTACCCCCTTCAGAAGCCTGAACAGTCACTTTTCTCTCTCATTTCTACTCCAAGGAAGCAATCACTCCCTCCTACCCACGATCGGGCTGAAGGATTTTTCTCTTCCGTTCCTCTGGTCTCGGCCACACTCCTCACCCATCTCCCTGCTTCCCTTCTTCTGAAAAGCTCAGAGTCACCCTAGTGGTCCCTGTGTGCCGGCTCTTCCTCAGCACTGCTGGAGTGGTCTTCATCACCTGAACGTTTGATTGTATTACTTCTTTGCTCAAAAATATTTATAAAGAAAAGTTCTCAGGAGAAAATCTGTGACCATATGTACTGGTCATTTTGCTGCTGTTTGACAGTTGAATTTTTATTCAGTTATCACAAATGCTTTTAGAGCTTTGATTACATCAAACCTGGCCTGATTGTTATTAAGATAAGCTACAGTGGCCAGGCTGGGCACGGTGGCTCACGCCTGTGATCCTAGCACTCTGGGAGGCCAAGGTGGGAGGATCGTGTGAGGTCAGGAGTTCGAGACCAGCCTGAGCAAGAGGAAAACTCCTTATCTACAGAAAAATGGAAAAATTAGCCAGATGTGATGGCTAATAGTCCCAGCTACTCGGGAGGCTGAGGCAGGAGCATTGCTTGAGCCCTGGAGTTGGAGGCTGCAGTTGCAGCCCTGTCTCAAAAAAGAAAAGAAAAGAAAAGATAAACTGAACTTCAAGAGATCATGACCAAAAGAGCTTTGATTCCAGAGTGGCCATCGGGAGGGACTGTGGAGGTACATTCCAAAACACAGCATGTAATTCGCAAGATCTGACAATTAATGAGTGAAAATTCAGCCAAGAGCCAGTGTGGTGGACCAACGTGAGGGAGGGAGAGGTTCCGGCTGCAGGCAGGGTGAGGCCGTGAGGCTGGGTGAGGCTGGGTGATACGTACAAGTTTGGGTCAGCAGACAGTGGGCATTAGGAAAGTGTATCCTCGACTACCAGAGCTCAGTCTCAGGCAGGGGCCAGGGACAGGTAGACACCAGGTGGCCAAAGGAAGAGCTGTGGGTGTTAGGTGTTCAAAGCAAGATGTGACCCTAGTCCCAGGAGTGAAGGGTACTGGGAAGCTGACCTAAGCAAGGATTTAGGACTAAGGAAAAAGTCAGAAGCCCAGGTAGCAAACTGGGTTGCAAGGTCTGAGAGGACTTCCAGGGGAGCACGAGTTGGTATCAAGCACTAGATTTTTAAGTTGTTTCAATTTCTGAGACAGGGATGGTGTGGACTGGGTTGAGGTTGATCCTCCAGTGGGGGTCTGGTGTCTAGAGTCACATACAGAGAACAGGCAGCACCTGTGAGCACTGGGTGAACCTGACCGGCACGGTAGTCCTGGAAAGGGCCACTCCTTTGTCAATAAAGCCACTCAGGGTTGCCCTTGCCGGTCTCATAAGCTCCGTTGTGTTCCATTAGTTATTGGGATAATCGTTTATGATGGTATTTTATTAAATATCTTTCAGAGCGGATTAAGTCAGTATCCTGCTGATTTGAAAATGAAGGCTTTTGAAGTACTCTTTGAAGAGGCTTTTAATTGAGCATGCGAAAGAAAATTCACAAGTGAAAATCTATTGTTTCAACCAAGTCTTACTGACATTTGTTGTTAAAATTGAGACATCTCAAAATAGCACATTTCACAGATCTTCAGTGTTTTTTAGTATCTTTCGTCATTCTTTTTAAAGTACTGGAAAAGGAAGAAATGTGTTCTGGAAAATTAGAAAATAATGAAGACTTTGTAAAGATACCTGCTGTTGAAATCCAGGTAAAAGCACACTTGGATAATTTAAACAAAATAACGTTAGCGCTTCCAGATGGCATTGAATGCAGGGCCGCAGCTGAATTAAGGAAGAAACATATTCCGTTGCTACAGACTGTTTTTAGAGTACAAAAATAGAGACCTGGGAAGCTATCAGAAGATCAGAAAGTAAGAGGCAGGATATGTCTTTTTCAAAGGAAGGAATAAGCACCGTAATTATCCTAAATGTGTAATTCTTACTAATTTTATAGGAAATAGTAGGTACAATAGCGCAGGAATCTGGAGTCTCCTGGCGCCGCCAGCACTGAGATCATGGGTTTTAGAGGCTGATAGTTCTCCGGGGGGAGGAGGTCGCTTCCCCTCCCACAATGAGACACGCTCGGGCCCTGGGTTCGATTCTGCCCCTTCCCACTCGCGCTTTGTCGTTTCCATCCTCTGGACGCTTTGCTCCGCAGAACTTCTTTCCTTTCTCTGTTGCCTGTTTCTCCCTAAATATAATGATACCCGGCCATGGGCGACCGTCAGGTTTACAGGAGACGAGGTGGGAAATGCCCGGCCCGTGGTTCTCCTGCAGTCGGGGTTTTCTCTCCTCGGAGGGTCTTTGCTTCGCTCCCTCCCCGGGGTCACACTCTGCCTGGTAGCCGCGCTCACACTGGTCAGCTCCGAATACGAACCCCCGTTTCCTAACTCTGGGACCTTAATGCACCAAGGGTCCGCTGAGTGTCTGCCGTAGCCCGGAT